>JAGFPH010006297.1:15581-40463 GCA_018207615.1 Philaenus spumarius
CTATAACATTCTGGAACATTCGGGAACATGCTGGAAAATTCTACAACGTTCTAGAACATTCGGGGAATATTCCGGTTGCTTCTAAAACACACATGAACATTTTTGCTAGTCTTGGCCACTTCGGCACTCGAACTCCAGCTGCTTCATAGACTTTACAAGAAGTCCACTTGTGCCATGCGCTCTTTTGACACCCATATTTAGAAACCCAACTCCTGCAGTTCCAAACCGCAACCTTTTTCATGGATGACGAACGTAGGGCTACCATACCATACCATCCATAGAGCTTCGGGGTGGGTTTCGGAGTTATATCGGCACGAATGTATAAACCACGCTTACATTTATTATAAGTATTTTGTTCAATATTTTTCCTTTAACCTGAGTTTAACCTTTTAATTGATATCAAACAATAAGTGCACAGTTTTTACGATTTACTTTCCAGTTCAAATTATAAGCCCAGTCGGTATAGCTTACAACTACCAGTAATTTGCAATACGGCTGAATTTTTTTTTATAAGTACATTAAAGTATGTAGATTAACATAAAAAAAGTTTACCAGTCTATCGATTTCCCAAAGTCGAAAAAAAATCGATTATCATTTGTTTTTCGATTATCCTTAATATTTCAAGCTAAGATGAAGATAGAGGAAAATAAAAAATACCACCGTATAGGGGAGGTATTTTTAAACAAAAAAGGTCATATGTATTTATTTCGTCCGAGCAATGGTTTGTCTGGAAAAAATTCGATAATGCAGGTATGTATTTTGCAGCAGGGGAAATCACTAAAAGGGGACATCTTATTTATATATGCAGCGTTGGCTCATTCTAAATTGGCCGAATTATAATATATCGAATTGAAACTTGACACAGGAGTTAAAATATATATTTTAAACATTTATGCTCAGTCTCAGCTTGTTATCTTGAAAATTACCCGATCTAGGAGTCGATTTCGATTATCGATTTTACTAGTACCGGACTCACGAACTATTTTCAATCTATTCCAGTTTCGTCAATTTTTGGAATATCAACATAAAATTTGTTTTTCAAGTTGAGTACACCAGTATAAATATTCTTAGTAAGTATGAACGATTTTTTTCTTGTTATTTTTAAAAACGAGGCGCTTGAAAATAGTCTTCTGTTTTACCTATCTCGTTTTAACTATAACACTTTTGGATTCTACGACTCCATTTTCGACATTTTTGAACATATCGATTTAAAAATTGGTACAGAAGTTAAGAACACAATTGTTTTTTGCTACACTTATTTTAAAAACTATATTTAAAAAAATGACTAATCTGCAGCCGATTAACTCAAGCGTTTTGATGAAAAATCTAAAACGGTCTAAAATTATACTTTTTTAAGTTACTTGTGCTTTGAAAAGTAAATAATAAAAAAGGTTTATACTCCTTGATCTTGTTTGAATCTATATATTTAACTTGTAAAAAAACTTTCAGGTTGATATTTTGAAAATTTTCTAAACTGGAGCTGTTTAAAATGAATTGGTGGGTCCGGTACTCCTAAAATCGAGAAACCCATTAAAAAGTCAAGTGGCTCTAGATCGGGTAATTTTCAAGATAACAAGCTGAGACTCAGCATAAATGTTTAAAATATATATTTTAACTCCTATGTCAAGTTTCAATTCGATATATTAAAATTCGGCCAATTTAGAATGAGCCAACGCTTCATATATGAATAAGATGTCCCCTTTTAGTGATTTCCCCTGCTGCAAAATACATATCTGCATTATCGAATTTTTTCCAGACAAACCATTGCTCGGAAGAAATAAATACATATGACCTTTTTTGTTGAAAATACCTCCCCTATACGGTGGTATTTTTTATTTTCCTCTATCTTCATCTTAACTCGAAATATTAAGGATAATCGAAAAATAAATTATAATCGATTTTTTTTTCGACTTTGGGAAAACGATAGACTGGTAAACTTTTTTTTATGTTAATCTACATACTTTAATGTACTTATAAAAAAAGATTCAGCCGTATTGCAAATTACTGGTACTTTTGGTCTAAATTGACCTTTACCGACTGGCCTAACCAGTTCAAATTATAAATGTGGATTCAGAGTCACTATGTAGGTATTATTTTAATTACAGGAAATGTAAATTAGCTACACAATGCTATTGTAGGGCGAATCTGATACGCACAAGGCAATCATTTTATTACTTCTTGTTTTCGTGAAGCATAACGGGAACAATTAATGTTTGCCTTATTGGCTATAAATGCACTTTATTTAATAGTCAAAGTGGAGTAATTTCAATACAGATGTGGTCTGACACCAAACTGCATACCCTTTGAAAAGGAAAACGCCCTTGTTTCCGGTTACATTTGGTTTTACGTTACTTGACGTTTAATTACAGCCATTAATCTAAAGTCTGACGTTGAATGCAACAAGAACCTTATTCACTTTACCATAACGTGTCACAGCTCTGTTGATAAAAACCTCCACGACGTCAGCGTATATTGTAGCTTTTATTCCACGATATTGACACTTCAAAAGGGAGTAATGAAATTATTCAAATTAAAAAATGTTACGTATCATGACGCATATGTCACTATTTTCTATACAGTTGGGGTATATTCACAAACGGGGTTTTTTCACAAACGCGAGACAAAATAAATATATATAAATAAAAAATAAAAAACACACACACAGTATGTACCCAGTGCAACTAAAGTAATAAAATGATGAAAAAAATATTCCTTACAACTAACATAAATATTCATGAAGAAGGAATAAAACCATTCAAGGTACGTAAATTGAGCAATATAGGCTGGAGCACAATATGTTTACATTCACAAAACAAATATTCATTACCCGATTGTGTGCATACACATATTCTGCATTAGCTGCCCGATCTGGCTTTGCACGGATAGACAATTCAAAGTTAAATGTATATTAACAAAAAAAATATATCAATAAATATATTACACTATGTATTTCTTATGGGGATTTTTAGTAATTTTAACCCGCGGACCACCCTAAAATTTCGAATTATTTGGAAACCTTTCTTAGCGAGCACCTAGGGCCCTAGAGGAAGCTAACTACCAAATTTCATTCCAATCCATTCGGTATTTTTTTTAATAACTTTGACCCAACCCCAAACCCCCTCTAAAATTTCGAATTTTTTGAAAACCTTTCTTAGCGAGCACCTACGGCCCTAGAAGAAGTTACATACCAAATTTCATTCCAATCCGTTTGGTGGTTTTTGAGATTTGTGATGAGTCAGAGTGGTATTTGGATTATATGTATATATAGATTCATTTCAACAATTCTAGTTGGTGTATTTAGGCGAAAAAAACTTCATTGGAAGGTTATAATTTTTGCTATGTACAGAATGTGCCAAAATACAGGGGGGAAATATAGAATGTATTTACCTCCTATTTTTATTTTTTCGAAAACAGAATAGTTTCGTTTTACTTAGATACTATAATGAATCAATTTTTATAGAAATGGTCTTTCTAAATACAACATTAAGTTATAATTATTTTTGGAACCTCTTTGATAAGAAACAAAAATTTACTTCATCACATAGCAAAATGTAAAACGATTTAAACGCTTTTAGTGTTTTATAGCTGAGAATAGTTAAGAACAGTCTGTCCAATTTGAATCCTCATTTCTTTTTGTTATTCCAACAATTGATTCAATACTCCAATTTCAAACGAACGAAAACACAACACTCTTTTAAAAGTACTTCTCTAAGAGAAACATATTTTTTAGGTCCATGAAAGTAAAACTTATTCAAAAATATTCTTCAGTCCATATGTTAAAGGCCAAATCCGATTTCAGGAAAAACTAGTTTTGCTTAGGCCAAACTAGATTGTCCTACGTGAGTTACGACAAATAGGATCGGGCTAAACCTAATCAGGTCAAATTAGTTTGTCCAAATATGCTTGGGACAAAATAGTTTGGCCTGAAAACTAACCCAATAGTTTTCCGAAGAAGTAGTTTGATCTTAGCCATCTATCGAGAACAAGCCATGATCAAGATATAGGTTATTTTAGGTTAAGTTTGCTAGGTTAGTTCTATTTCCTTTCAAAGCATGTTAGTTTCCAGAAGACTAAGTACTAACTAGTTACTGACTTAATAGAAATAAATAGCCTGACTTGGAAGGATATGAGTTTTACTAATACTAACCAGCTAATCATTACAAACTAGGACCTAATACAGTCTAAACATAAACAGAAATAACTTCTTTATCTTGAACAATACTACCAATCTGGTTTGTCCGTACTCACGAGACAATTTACTTTGGCCTAGGCAGAACTAGGCTGTCCTAAAATTTGCTTTAGCCGGTAACATATTGTGTTTAATTTTCTACAGTAAATTTTTATTAGTTATAAAACAGACAAAGTTTTATGAGCCACATTCTGAGGAGGTGGTTTTTACACATTTTCAGCTAGAAATACAACAAAATTATGCAAAAAATCTTTGGCCGATACTTTTAAACAAATATAAATTTATACGATTGAACAAAATTATTTAAATCTTAATAGTGGAAATGTTAATATCTAGTTCCCGACTAAGGAAACTTAGGTTACATAAGCAACTCATTAATAGACTAGAATTTATTTTGAGTCTTATAGGCCTACTATCCGGCAAGTTATTTTTCTTAAACTGAAGGAAGTTGCATCGCTACTCTTTCAGCCTTACACAAGAAATTCATTTCGTTATAATTGATAGTAAGAGACAAAAGCCACGTTGAAATGTCATTAATTAAATACGATAAAAATCTAATTAATATTCTTACATGATTATACAATTTACTTTTTTTAAATTCTATTTAACTTAAATTGATGAGTTTTGATTTTACCCACACATGTCATGTTTTGTAAGAAGATGTTTGTTTTGGTTATACAACAGATAGGTATTATGTATGATAAATCACCGACGCGACGGTGAAATTTGTAATACTTTGCGGTAAACATATAAGCGGATTCCTGCTGGTGGTGTAAGGAATATGAAATTGCTCAATTTCCATCATCTCCTTTTTATATTGTTTTTCGTGCTTAGGCTTTAAAAAACCCAGCCGTATCGCTTATCTCGTTTTGTTACAAAAACAACGCGGATATTGTGAGAAATTTACTTCAGACAAATACCTTTAAAGAGGAGATTACTCCTACGTTAGTAGGCTACCTTCTAATTATTCATTTGTTTAATGATTTGAATTTAGTAAAGATACTAGTATAATATTAAAAACATCTGATCGAAACTTAGTTACATTCTTATACTGAATTAGTTTAAGTAAAAAAGTTGTTCAATTTATGAAATGTGCAATCAATATTTTTATTAACTTAATAACTTAGAAACTCCATTCCACGAAGGAAGTAAATGTATTGATACATTGTGCATTCAAAACTTTTTAATATTATAAAAATTAGTAAACAAGGTCGAGATTTTCTAAAAGATTTAAGTAAATTTTATTGTATTAAATGTTTAGATTTAATAACTAGGCCATTACAAAAATGTAAACATTTTTGTATCAGCTAGAATTACTCAATGATAAATAAACAGGTGGTTAGTTAGAGTAACTAGTTTAACAATTTTAGTTTAGTCTCAACTTTAATGAATGGGGAATAACCAGTAAATAATAATAGTTTAACTATTTGAAACTAATTAACTTTTGTCTAAACCTTACTAGACGAAGAAACATTTCAGAAATTAATGTTGGTTTTACGATAGTAAAATTCCATATTAATAACATTAATTTTAAAACTTGCCACCTTTACTATTAAAAATCTTTACCATTTACAGGTATTGTGATTCTTTCAATGTTTACTTTCCAAAGCAGCCCCGTCACCATTATAACTAACTAAAAAATGTTAAAAATGTACAGATGACTTTCATAGATCGTTGGTCAACATTTATTCCTCGTATAATGAAAGTAAAACAGCGTCCAACTTAATTAAGTGGTTTTGCAAATTAATGACTGCCTACGCTTTTTTCCTATGTAGAACATGTCAAATAAATGGACACTGTTTTACTGCTACCCTGTGTTCGATAGCCTTGACAATTGTACCATCCGATAGGAAACTAAATAGACTACTTAAGATTACTATAGACTTTTTAATAAAAATAAACGGGTTTTCAGTTATTCTCACCAAACATTTTAGAATGGCTGGTTGTCTGTTATTTTATTCAATTGTTTGCTATGGTACATGTGATGGTTCATCAGTCTGGGCCTAACCTAAGAATGTTTCCGACTAAATTTACAAATATTGAAATAAAAAATGTTTTTATCAAAATGAATTATAGCCTGCGTTACTTAGGGATGAAAGCTTTTTATTAGTAAAACTATTTTTTTAATCGGTTCAGTAGTTCTAGAGATTACCCCCTACATACAAACGAACAAAAATACAAACAAAAAAACAAACTTTATGTTTGTATAAACTGTTTTCATTAGCTTCACCAGCGCAACAAGCCATGCTGTTTCTCCGTTTTTGGAGCTCTGTATATACTAATCCTTATAAATAAAACTGAGAATCTGTGTGTGTGTGTGTGGGTCGCCGTACGGACAAATTATAGAGAGTTAAGCCATGAAATTTTCAGGAAATGTTCCTTAGGTAATGTAGTTTTGCACCTATGTCTTAGTTTTTTGTATTTCCTCTAGGGCTTTGACCCACGGGCACTCAAAAAAATGCAATGTTAATCTTATGGAGTGAAAAAGACGTAAAAATCAAAACATTTGTCTGCTATTAAACTAACACAGCTGTGGTATATACTGTTTATTTTAATTCACTGCCATCTAAATTAGACATATGGGTTAAACTGCAATCCAAATATACCATATAAAATTTTATTCGTGGAATTTATAATATCTTTGCAACTATGCATTTTATAAGATGATATTATTGATTTTAATTTAAATAGCATTTTAATGTTTGTAATACATTTTCTGATTCATTATAATAAATAAGAAGGTTTTTAAGAAAATTGTATGAAAGGTGTAGTCAGCTGATTGTTCAGTATTTGTACAGTTATTGTTTACAACTTTTAGTCAACTAAAAATTTAAGTGCACTGGCACCTAAATTAGACATATGGGTAAAACAGCAATACAAATATACTATATAAAATTATGTTCATGGAATTTATAATACCTTTGCAATTATGGATCTTATAAAAAATATATAGGTATCAAAAACATTATAAAAAGTGATATTATTGACTTTAAATTCAAATAGCGTTTTGATGGTTCTAATATATTTTACGATTCACTATAATACATGAGTATGTTTTTAAGAAATTTTTATGGAAATTTTAGTCAGCTGATAGCTGACAGTTATTTGTTTACAACTGTTAGTCAACTAAACATTTGAGTGCTATAATACGTTTTTTTGATGATACGTGTGTGTACGTGTTGTGTTGTGTTGAGTTTGTATGTGTTTTGATATATTTTTGAAATGTTTAAACATTGTTCAAACGAGTTTAAGAAAATTGAAATACCAGGGGATGGAAACTGTCTCTTTAGCTGTATTTCTTTAATACTTTATGGAATCATAACCACATCAGAAGAAGTCCGATCAGAAATTTGTGAATTTATTACATCTAATTGGGACCAATTCTCCAACTTCATAAGCGGTGACGACACATACGTAGGAAATAATTTAAAGGATGCAACATCATATTTTCAGTATATGTCAAGGGATAAGGTATATGGAGGAGGACCTGAAATTCTTGCAGCATGCATTCTGTATAATATTAATATTACAGTTTTCAAGATAAATCAGCCTCCTATAACATTTTCAAGTCCGGATAATGCCTCCCAGTCATACAATTTATTATTTACTGGAGATTCCATGGATGGATCAGGACACTTTACTTTCCTTCAAGAAAAACAACCTAATAGCTCTGAAGTGGATATGATAACAGAAGAATCGCCTGGAAAAGCAGAAATAACAGGAAAAGTAAATAAAATAAAAAGAAAGAAAGTGAAACAATCATGGAGAAAAGAACTTTTGAAAAAGAAAGCAGCAACTAATGTATTTAGAGGCTCAATTGAAACCTCTGAGGAAAAACAAAGGAGAAATAAACAAAATAAAGAAAATATGGAATTGTGTAGAGCAACTGTTGAGACGCCTGATGACAAAGAAAAAAGAAATGCAAAAAACAAGGCATATATGGAAAACAAACGGAAAAACGAATCT
Source organism: Philaenus spumarius (assembly GCA_018207615.1). Lineage (NCBI taxonomy): Eukaryota > Metazoa > Arthropoda > Insecta > Hemiptera > Aphrophoridae > Philaenus > Philaenus spumarius. The sequence goes on from JAGFPH010006297.1 coordinate 23,737, forward strand.
ACTAATGAATCGGACTTGAGGCGAAAAAGAAATAAAACCCGTACTGCCGAAAGAAGAACCAACGAAACAGCTGAAGAATCACACATTAGGAGGACAAAGGACAATGAACGCTCAAAAACTGTTAGAAATAAGAAATGGGTCGGAAGAGAGAAAGCGGCATTTAATTATGACCCAAACGTAAATTATGCAAATGATGATTTGGTATCTATAGGGCAGATGAACATAACCTGTAAATATTGCAAATCAATAAAATGGAATGGCGAAGCGCCTGGATTATGCTGTAGAAATGGGAAAACGTCCCTGCCGACACTATGTGCTCCACCTGAGCCTCTAAATAGTTTACTTTTATGGAATAATTCAGAAGCAAAAGAATTTCAGAATAACATTAGGGCGTATAACTCCTTATTTCAAATGACCTCTTTCGGAACTTCAAAACAAATACAGGAAGAAGGATTTATGCCCTCATTCAAAGTTCAGGGACAAATTTATCATTTGATTGGGAGTCTGTTACCTGAGCAAAACGAAGAGCCGAAATTTATTCAGATATACTTTATATCTGATATGGACAAACAGGCCGAAACAAGGCAAAAATATATTCCTACGACTAAAATTGAAACAGTGATTCAACTGCAGGAAATGTTACATCATCATAATGCATATGTAAAAAGCTTCAAACTAGCCGTTGAAAGAGTAACCCCTAATTGCAAAATCGTCATAGACGCAGATCGAGTACCAGAGGGTGAGCACCGTAGAAGGTTTAACGACCCGACGACTTCAGAAGTCGCTGTACTTTTAGTTGGAGAACAACATGAAAAACGAGATATAGTACTGCAGTTAAGGTCTGGAAATCTTCAAAGAATAGCAGAGACACATCGAGCCTACGACTCTTTACAATATCCATTGATTATGTGGCAAGGGGATGATGGGTATCATTTCAACCTGTTCCAAACAAACCCTGTAACTGGTGAAAAATGTCAAAAGAGAATATCAGCGATGGACTTTTACTCATATAGGTTCATGGTAAGAGCTGATGATTTCAACCTGATGCTTCATTATAAGACTCTATTGCATCAGTTTGCAGTTGACATGTATGCAAAGATTGAAGCTGAAAGATTAAGATATATTAGATTGAATCAGAAAAAGCTAAGAGTAGACGAGTACGCTCATTTAAAAGACTCAATAAATAATGATGGCAATTCTGAGAATTTGGGCCGCTTAGTAATTCTCCCTTCCTCCTTCACAGGCAGTCCTCGCTATATGCACGAGAAGACGCAAGATGCAATAACGTATGTAAGAAATTATGGTCGTCCAAGCCTTTTTATTACATTTACCTGCAATCCAAAATGGAAGGATATTACTGATAATTTGTTCGAAGGGCAGAAACCTCATGATAGACACGATTTTATTGCCAGAGTCTTTCATTTGAAGATAAAATCACTCATGAATGTAATTTTTAAAGGTAAAATATTTGGAAGTGTGCAATGCTACATGTATACAGTTGAGTGGCAAAAACGTGGTTTACCTCATGTCCATTTACTTTTATGGCTACATGAAAAGATTCACATGGAGGAAGTCAATAGCATTATTTCGGCTGAACTTCCTAACTCGGAAACAGACCCAGAGCTATACAGAATTGTGACAAAACATATGTTACATGGGCCCTGTGGTGCTATCAACCCTAGGTCACCATGTATGAAAGATGGGAAATGCACCAAACAGTATCCTCGACAGTTTATTAATGAAACACAATGCAGCAATGGTGGATATCCATTATATCAAAGGAGACCCCCATATGAAGGTGGGTGCTGTGCAACTATTAAAGTAAAAGGTATGGATGTTGACGTTGACAATAGGTGGGTTGTTCCATATTCACCAATTTTAAGCCGTATGTTTGACTCACATATAAATGTAGAGTTTTGTGCATCAGTCAAGTCAATAAAGTATGTTTGCAAGTATGTCAACAAAGGTTCTGATATGGCAGTGTTCCATTTGAAGGACACAGAAAATGAAAATCCACAAAATATGAATGATGAAATCCAATCCTACGAACTTGGAAGATATATAAGCACTAACGAAGCTTTTTGGAGAATTTTCAACTTTACAGTACACGAACACTATCCTCCTGTAGTCCACCTCAGTGTACACTTAGAAAACGGACAACGTGTCTACTTTACTGAAGAACACGTAGAACAACAAATGGAAAAACAAAATGATACCACTTTGACAAGCTTCTTTAATCTTTGTAAGAATGATGATTTTGCTAAACAACTGTATTACTATGAGGTGCCCAGATATTACACATGGAACAAGACCAACAAATCCTGGCAAAAAAGAAAAGTAGGCCATCCTGTACCTGAATTTGAAGGTATAAAAGAAAGCTGTGTGTTAGGTCGCATATATACAGTACATCCTCTTAATTCAGAATATTTTTTCTTGAGATTACTTCTACATGATGTAAAAGGGCCAACAAGTTTCAGTGACTTGAAAACATTTGATGGTACAGTTTGTGAAACCTTTCGCCAGGCATGTCAGATGAGGGGTTTACTTGAAGACGATGCTCATTGGGAGAAAACACTAGAGGAGGCAGCTGCGGGTGACTCGCCTAAGAAATTAAGGTCATTATTTGCTGTAATGCTTCATGTTTGTGGAATTTCAAACCCTCTTCAGTTGTGGGAAAAGTTCAAAACTAACATGGCGGAAGATATTTTGGAAGAATTGAGACACCTAGATCCAGAATTGACCATTGCCTTCACAGAAGAGATTTTCAACAAAACTCTAATTCTAATTGAAGACAAATTAAGAGATCTAGGATCTACAGACATTACTCTATTTGGTTTGCCACGCCCAAATAGAGAATCATTTCCTGAGGTGTGTGTAGAAATATTAAGAGAAACAAGTTATGATCAAAATGAACTTTTGACATACATGTTGGAAAATGAAACTAAACTTAATAATGAGCAAAAAATTGTGTTTGATGAAGTTACTAATGCAGTATTTTCAGGTTGCAGTAAGATAATATTTTTAGATGCTCCAGGGGGAACTGGAAAAACATTTTTGTTGAACATGATCCTGGCAAAAATACGATCTGAAAAGAAAGTTGCTATCGCAGTTGCTTCTTCAGGCATAGCCGCAACTTTATTGAATGGAGGCAGAACTTCCCATTCCGTATTTCAGCTTCCACTTAACTTAGCAAATACTGAAAATGCCACTTGCAATATCAGTAGAAGCTCAGGAAAAGCAAAGTTATTACAAAAATGTGAGCTAATTATATGGGATGAATGCTCAATGTCTCATAAATCTGCTTTAGAAGCACTTGACAGAACATTAAAAGATCTAAGAAAAAATGAGGAATTAATGGGTGGAATAACACTGCTGTTAGCTGGAGACTTTAGGCAAACTCTACCTATTGTACCACGTGGCACAAAAGCTGATGAATTACAGTCATGTCTGAAAATGTCGTATTTGTGGGGAAAGATTCAACACCTACACTTGAGCACAAACATGAGAGCAAAACAAACTGGTATTTTTGAATCAATTATTTTTTCTGAAACTCTTTTAAAGGTTGGTGAAGACAAATTACCTAAAGACAAATCAGATGGAACCATATTAACCACCTCAATTGGTGGCCAGCTGGTTAACACAGAAGACGAGCTAAAAGAATTTGTTTTTCCTAATGTTGAGATCAACTTTGAAGATACCAACTGGCTGAGCCAGCGGTGTATATTGGCACCAAAAAATGAACAAGTCAATAAAATAAACTATGATCTCTTACAAAAAATTCCAGGGCTGAATTATGAATACAAATCGGTAGATACGGTCGTTCAAGACGAGGACACAGTCAACTATCCAGTAGAATTTTTGAATTCTATAGACGTATCTGGAGTGCCCCCGCATATTCTTCATTTAAAGAAAGGAGTCCCAATAATACTTTTAAGAAACTTAGACCCTCCTTTATTATGCAATGGTACAAGGCTGGTAGTGGAACGTTTAATGACACATGTGATAGAGGCAATGGTGATGACCGGTCGTTTTAAGGGAGAACGTGTTTTCATACCGAAAATTCCAATAATACCAACAGATTTTCCATTTCAATTCAAACGGATTCAATTCCCAGTTCGATTATGTTTTGCAATGAGTATTAATAAGGCTCAAGGCCAAACTATGGATACAGTCGGAATAAATTTAACAAAACCATGTTTTGCCCATGGACAGCTTTATGTTGCATGTACAAGGGTTGGAAACCCTAAAAATCTGTATATACTAGCACCAGGTGGCAAAACCAAAAACATAGTATATTCTGAAGTGTTTAAAAATTAGTTTACACTCTTGAGGTTTCAAATAAAAATATTATTGTACACTAATCTGACTACACGTTTCATTGTTTCATATTACATTTTACGAATATATGCTTAAAACTCATGCCGTTTTAGTTATACTGAAATATATTTCTTAACAAATCTTATTATAAACTCCGGGTGAAACCGGGGTACTCAGCTAGTAAATTAATATAATTAAAATGTATTATCTTTAATATGTCGTTTTGATTTATGAATACTTTTTCTTTCTTAAGAATATTTGGCTTGATTAACTATAGAAGAAACCGCTGAGTGGTTCTGTTAGAAAGATTGCATTGTTAACAAAATGGCCTAAGTATCTTAATAAGTTTAGCTTAACATTTATCTTATATTTTTCTTAAATAACCTCGAATATGTCACCGTCTCCAGAACTGCAATTTCTGTATACTTGTGTTTCGTGATTTATCTTTCAACTAAATATTTTATTGATAGTGTTTACCCAGTAAAGGCATTACAGGCTTACTAGAGGAGACTTGAATAACAGACTTCACACTTCAACTAAAGCATGCTAGGTCAGATTGAAATTAATTAAGTACTACCTTTGAGCTTTTGGCACTTCAAGGTTCTACATCTGGAACAAAAATGTCAAGTCGTTTCTTGAGTCAATGACTGTCTTTTGAGACAGGTGATACTTTAGCTAATATTTTGGGATTACAATCCTTATGTGTGCTACTTAAATAACAATAGGAATTTCATAAAAGTGATTGTCTTTCGATTCAATGCATACATAATAAAGTTAATATTCCCGCACCATTTTCCATTGGCGTTCCCAAGTGAGTATGGTGGGAAAGTATGCAGATTTATAATATAATCATATTGATATAATCAGGAACTTCATCGCTAATGTCTGATTGTTTTTATTTGACCATATGTTTTAGGATGTATAATTCAACTTAATTTAAAAGGTTGAAAAAAAAAACAGTTTAATATAACTATTATTAAACTTACTTATTAACTGCATCTCGAACATATTTGTTGGCATTCCTAATGTAATTTATAAACCTAACAGTTTAGTTAATTTACAAGTAAATTAATAAGTTTTAATTTGATGTTGTTGTAAAATCGCTACAATAATATTTTATTCAAGATTCAAAATGGATATATTATAATATGTCATTTATATTTATTTATAAAAATGAATATTTTTTATATATAATATTGTTAATTACGAAACATAAGTTACATAAGAGGAATAGTTTTATTTCCACCAAGGAATATTAAGAGCTACGAATATATAAATTAATTATATTTTTTATATTATCCCTTTATAGTTTTTTAATTAATTTTTTCCCATCATTTAACCATCTCTTACACTTTATATTATATAAAATAGACTAAAAAAATGTAAAACCATTAATGTAATAAAACTAAAAACATAATCACTGTATTTGTAAAGTTTAAATCGTTTAGATAATTGTTTATAAAATGCACTAAATTGTATTACAAGATTAAAGTAACACCTATTTTGTTAAAACCATAACATGTATTTTTTGCTTCTTTAAAGCTTAACAGTGCTTTATCGTAATGGAGCGTTCATTTCTATAATACAGATATACGTCGTAGTTTTGCTACCTGATTAATAAGTAAACCTTCAAAATCTAAATAAATTTTACTTATTATTTTTCTCCTTCATATAACACTATGATAGCTGAATTAGTATAGGGTCAAACATTATATACATTTTCTTGCTATTTTTGAATTAATAAATAAAAACTGTAAAACACACATAAAATCATTCTTTTATTATATTAACAAAATTATATTGTTATTAAAACAATTTGATTTTAGTAAACAAGTTTTTCTATGTTCTTTCTAAAGCAAATCTAGTGTTGTTGGAGGTTTATAAAGATAAATTAAATCCTTATTTTGAATTCAAGATAAAACGTAAGGCGAAGTGATGCAAACACGTATAACTGCAAATGTCTACCATTTTAAATATTCTTATCTTTGTCCGTTTTGTTGCTAAATTTGTTTTTTTTAAATTTTCGTCAATGTTAATTAGGTGTTGTCATACAGAATTTAAAGGAAGCATTCTCCAAACCAGTTTACAAGATTAAGGCTATATAGATTGAAGTCATATACAGTAATTATATTATACAGTCTCACTGTTTTAATTTATCACCAATGCTAAAAAACTTTACATTTTACAAAAATACAATATTTTCACCAGCAATGGTTCACAACTTTCACAGCACGAACATTGTTATTTGAGAAGGCAGTATAATATTAGCTGAGTGCCTACTATGGCAGGAACTACTCAACTATCGTTTCATATTTAGCACACAATTATCTCTTTCGATAAATCTAAATTATGAGATTTTTATTTTGAGTTATCCAGAATTAAAAATTTTGAAGTATTTAAATGAAAAAATTGTATAAAGTATGTTCCTGTTTGTCATGTATTGTCTACTATTCTACCAGCCCAAAATTTAATAAAATGGATGGTTAGGTCATATTAACTTGCTCAATAATTTCTTCAATTTGTACAAATATTTTAAATATATTAAACTTTTAATAAAATAGATAATTTTTTCTCCACCTCTTTTTTAAAAACCGTAAATAATTAAGTTTAAAATAATATATTTGATTAGGTTGAGATTAGATACAAACTATTTTAGTTTATGTTCAAGTTATTCAAATTTGTAGCCTACAAATCTATAGTGTCAGAGAACATTTTATTTATGCTATGTTAAACTTTGCTGAATATTATATTACAAATAAAAAGGTTTCTTTATTACCATTTTATTCTTTTGTTCGTAATATAGGAGGATAAGATTAATAATTTGCATAGTAAATGTTGTACTTTGACAATTACTTCTTATTTGATTTTAATGAAAGTTTTCTTACAATAATCGTTTTCACCTTATCAAGGAAATGTCTGTCAGGTAAAGTCACGCTTGTGGTATGCAAATTACCATTTTACGATTTTATTCTTTTGTTCGTAATATAGGAGGATAAGATTAATAATTTGCATAGTAAATGTTGTACTTTGACAATTAATTCAGTTGTTTATTATTTTTAACAATTTACTCAAACATTTCTAATAATGTGTATACATTGTGTTACTAAAGTCCGTACATTTTAAACTTTTTAAATAACAGTGAAATAGAAGAGGTAACGGAAGAGGCTTCTAGAGATAATGTGGGTAAAAAAAGCAAAAATACTACGCTTTATAGAAGACTAGAGGGACCCGCTCCCTGCCCGCTTTGTTCACCAACCCTCGCCGTGTGGCCAATGCAAACAGATTATTGTATAATATGATATTTTCTAGAGAACGACGACTGATCAGGACAGAGATTTTTTATTGTTATTTTTTTTTAGAAGAGAGGCAACTTTCAAGTAATAAAATATGCCCAAAATGTGGTAAGACAAAGCAGTATTTCAAACTGATCAAATAGGTCTAGTAAAGAATAAAGTTGGTATAATTTTACTTTCTCACTATACTATAGTATAGAGAAAGTATAGTGATCGCAAAAAAATCGATGTTGAGATTTTTGTGGAAATATCCGTTTTGGGACCCCCTGAGTCTAAAAACGTGGTTTTTGCAAAATGTCTGTCTGTATGTCTGTATGTATGTCTGTATGTATGTATGTATGTATACAAAGCTAGAGCGAAAACTATTCGATCGATTTCAAACAAATTTGCACCAGACATGTCAAGTAGGCCAGTATAGATGCACGAAAAAGGGTTTTGAATAACTTTGAAAAACAACCCCCTTTTTGGTAACCCCCCCCCCAAAATATCAGTTATTATTTTTTTATAAAAAACGGCTCTAACGATTTTGATAAAATTTGGCTGATTTGTAGCCTTTAATGTGCCCTACCATATGCAAAAACCCGCATCTTTCTAAAAATTCTCGTTTAGCTAATAATAATAATAATACCTGATTTTTGGGGTTTTTTTGGCCATAAAGGGGGTTGTTTTTCAAAAATTTTCAAAACCCTTATACGTGCATCTATAAAGACCTAATTGACGTGTTTGGTGTAAATTTGTTCGAAATCGATCAAATAGTTCTCTCTCTAGATAATAATAATAATATTTATTAGTTAATCTCCAACTTTAATAAAAGTATACAAAGCTAGAGAGAAAAATATTCTATCGATTTCAACCAAATTTGCACCAGACATGTCCAGTAGGCCTGTATAGATGCACGAAAAAGGGTTTTGAAAAAATTTGAAAAACAAGCCCCTTTTTGGCCAAAAAACCCCCAAAAAATCAGTTATTATTTTTTTATAAAAAACGGCTCTAGCGATTTTGATAAAATTTGGCTTATTTGTAGCCTTTAATGTGCCCTACCATATACAAAAATCCGCATCTTTTTAAAAATTCTCGTTTAGCTAATAATACTAATAATAACTGATTTTTGGGGGTTTTTTGGCCATAAAGCGGGTTGTTTTTCAAAAACTTTTTACGTGCATCTATAAAGACCTAATTGACGTGTTTGGTGCAAATTTTTCGAAATCGATCGAATAGTTTTGTCTCTAGATAATAATAATAATAATTATTAGTTAATCTCCAACTTTAATAAAAAAACTCTCCTACCCCACCCTACAAGTCACAATGAATCTGTTTAGTAATTTAAATGTGTTTGTGAGAAAGTATGTGCCAGTTTCTGGTACCGTTTATTAATAGTAGTGTGTGTTTGAATATGTTATAGTAAGCTTTTTGCGTTGATTATGTTGCCTTTACTTAACCTGAAAAAACTGTTGGTTGTGAATAATAATTACCAGTTTCTAAATTTGCCAAATTGGTTGTTATGTTAAAAAATAAATGTTTTCAAGAAACGTGTGTTGGTTCAGTATAGGCATAAACTAAAATTGTGTTATGATCAAAATCTGCTGTCATATTTGCAATATGTAACAACAAACACGAAGCATTTTTTCTTTTGTTTTGTTAACTTAACCTAAAAAAAACTGTTGTAAAAAATAATTAAATGATTCTAAATTTTCTATGTAGGTTGCTATTGGTAATGGATGTAAATGAGTTCAACAAACGTGTGTTGGTTTAGAATAGGTTCTACACCTATAGTACGTTCAGCGAGAGTTTGCAGTAAATCGCTGTGACACATGTGACTTAATAAAACATTTATTAAGAGCTTTTAATTGTCCATGTCTTTCCCTGTCATACGTCATAGGTACCGATTTACTGCAAACACTCGCTGAACGTACTATAGAAGAGTTTTGTTAAACTTTTGATTCAAATCAGCTGTTATAGGGCTGGATGTAAACCCCATGTTTTGACCATTTTCAATCCTTAAAATCATTTTTTTTTTATATTTTGGCTCTAGCTATTATAGTTTTGGTATACACTGCTTATGAATCAGTCAGTTAGTTAGTCAGACAGTCAGTCAATGAGTCAGTCAGACCTTCTTCGTTTATATATACAGATTAGAAGTCAATTTTTGTCTAAACGTAATACGTTTCATTTTTCAAAACACCAGATACCCTGGAAAGTGTTGATTATTTTTCACTCAGGAATTTCAAAGATACAAGTAGTAATGGAATAGTACTCGATAATTCGTCACCTTATTTCGCAAACCGTTTCCTCGGATTTTATTTCACTAACTAGTAGCGGTTTTGAAATATCTGTGTATTTTACTAATTCCTAATATGTGTATAGTTCGTACCTGACTATTATTGTGTACAAAACCAAGTCTAAAAATGGCTTCTGCGTTCCAAAAATGGCACCAAGGCCAAACAGTCGGGCTGAAAGTGATTTGAAATAAATAATTCAAGCTTCGTGTTACCTGACAAATCAGCTGTGGGTTTCAAATAGGAAAATAGTTCAATGCGCATTGGTTATTTATGGACAAGCAGTTTCTTCATTTCTTACACACGGAAACTCAATTGACCTCCTTTACCGACATGTTCCGGTGTGGTTGGGGAACCGGGAACAAAATGACAATGTTTCAATTATAGATAATATAAAAACGTCAGATATCGAATTCTTATCTTTCTCCTGATATGAATGATTAACTTTGTTTGTCTGCCTATTGAATAATAACTTTGTAAATGAGTCGATTAAGCGTTGTGAAGTAATTTCAATATAAGTATATAATGTGTAAAATTATTAATATAAAGGATTTAAATAGTTTTAAAAGTGAAATGTTGTACTGAGCATATTTAAATAACTCTTAAAACATTTATCTCATCCAATCGACAAGTTTAACTTTGAATAATATAAGAAACGAACACAAACATTTTAAACTCCAATGAGCAATTTAGCAAAACATATCCAAGCCTGACCGACTTTCCCTTTACTTAAGAGCTCATTATTGAAGAATGAGTATTATTATTGAACAGTATTAGTATATTACAGAGAACATTGAACTAGTTTTTGAAGGATCTACCTCACCCCATGGTCAAACTTAATGTTTTGATTATTATGTGCAGATACAAAGAAATTTTCTTGATTAAGTACACTACGTAAATCATTTTTCAACTTACTGTAGAAATTTATCAAAAGTCATCCAAGCAAAACCGTCAACATTAATATTCCATTAAAACAATTAATGGTGGTGAAAATCTGTTCGTTCGCATTATATTTTGTGCTTACCAATTATCTGTTTTTGTAAGCTATTTCTGGGCTATATGTTTTAATTAAACTGATTTTGAAAGACAGTGGGTTGTATTGTTGGTAAATAAATAAACCTACCCATTTCGATCCAAGCTAATTTATGATGAAGACATTTTATTTCCTCTAAAACTAAAGTTAAGTCGCAGACATAAGGATAAATTCAAAATTTTAATGTAATAGATATAATTATTGTCTACCTAAACTCATGAAATTATATATCACTAAAAATAGTAGATGAGTACAATATCCCCTACAAATTTGGTATTTATAAGAAGCATTTCTACAATAAAGCCTTACTAACTCCTGGCTATGCAACAGTTAGCTGTAAGTATTGGTGGAACAGCTTTCTTATTGTTAAATGCCATGATGGTTTTCTCTCTACTATGAGTGCTTCTCTCCACCGAAAATAGAAATTTGATAAGAACAGAACTTACAGTGAGTAACGTTAAACCATACCAATATTGGTATAACAATGGTATAAAAGAGAGTATAAGAGAGCGGGTGAAGAGCGAGAAAGAGAAAAAGGATTGTTTCTATTTTGGGGTGAAGTTACTACACCTTTTTCTCTTAACCACTTAAAAATCAGCATTTTTAGAAACAATATAACTACCAAAATAAGGCTTGAAAAAGAAAATTTACAGACATTATTCACGAAAATATGCAGAAACTTTGAGAGTTCATTCTAAAAGTAAAAGTAAAAAAAAGTTGTGTAAACATAGGTTCGGAAATGCTTCCTTTTAAAAATATCGGCCTTTTTGTTTTTTCATATCAAGAGAAATGTTAAACTGGTTGAGTTCAAACTTGGCATGAAGTTTAACCTAACAACGTTCCGTGTAAAGAAAAATAAGCGATTATATCCAATCACGCGTTTAAAAATTTCAAACCTATATCACTCAAAAACCGTACATTTAACAAAAAATGTCAAGATACCTTTTTTGTAGCCGTTTTGATTCCTTGTCGGATGGTGTAGTCAAAACAATCGGAATAAGAATAATAGCCAAGTTGAAGATAATAACGCCATATGTACATACACTATTGTTGTAATTACTGTGTTGGTATTGGATGCCGGGTTGAATAAAATAACCATTACTCTTAACTATTATCTTTTATTCAATTGTTTTAACAATTACACCATCCGATAGGTAATGAAAAGGGCTACTACACAAAAGGTGTCTTGACATTTTTTGTTAAAATGTACGGTATTTAAGAAATATAGGTTTGAAATTTTCTAACAGCCGTCATTTTGAAACGCATGATTTGATATAATTGCTTATTTTTCTTACGATAGATCATTGTCAGGTTAAACTTTACGGTCTTCATGTTAAGTGTGAACTCAATCAGTCAAACGTTTTTTCTAGATGTGAATTATTTTGTAAAGAAAAGGTGGATATCTGAAAAAAGATTCGGACATATGTTTATAAAGTTAGTTTTTTCTTTACTTTTACATGTAGAATGTCCGAAGTTTCTGCATATCTTCGTGAATCACATTGTATAATGCATTTTACAACAAAGGACAAACTTGTTTAATGCTTACAAATAGTTAAAGTAAAACATATTTTAATTTCAATCAAAGGTTTAGTAGTAACACATGCATTAAAAAAATACCATTACTACAAACAATATATTAACATGAATATAAACATTCAAGAAGACATGCATACATAATACGTTCTAAAATATAAAATTTCTTTCCTTATCTATCCCCGTTCTCGTCAATCACGAATTGTAGTTTCAGAATTTTGTAAATTTACCACTGCCATCAATAGATTTGAGGAGATCTGGTAACGAGTTTGACAAGTCACAGTATATAGTATGTTGGAGTACTCTGCTTGGAAATAATTAGTATTGTCGACCCTGTTCTATAATGCCTAAATATGAGGCAAAGAAACTTATTTGCAAAATACAACTTCTACCAATAAATAAGAAAATTTCTAAATTCATAAATATTTGGAAGAAATAGTTGTTTATGTTATGAAATAACAAGATCGTCACTGTTTGAATAAAATATATGAACTGTTTGACAGTCTTTTCACTGACTTCAGCTTCACAGTAAAGCAAAAGAACTGGTTCGAATATAGCACACTAATCTAAAATGGGAAGGGAAAAAGGGATCGAGAGATTTTAGATAAAGATGATTGAGTATGGAGACAGCTACAGTGATCCCATATATAGTGATACCATCTTGCATAGCAATGTAAATACACCGTTAGACTCGGAGCTCTCTGGAAGAAGTACGTGACGCAATATCGCGGAAGTAACGCAATCTTATGTCCGGGAGAGGACCACTTTTATCTCTACTGTTTCTACTTATCATGTTCTCTGGTCAGTCTTGCATTGGTATTTCACACAGAATGCTTTCAACTAATATTAAAATACTAGTTTTTTTTAAAAATATGTAAAGTTATTGAACGAATTTATCATGCAGTTTAATATAAATTCAAATACAAAAGTAAACATTGTTCTTCATTTAAATGCAAATAACCGATTCATAATAAATATCCTAACCTTTAAATGTTTTGTTATTAATTGTAACTGTTACTGAAATTACCACTGTAGGCAATGGTAATTCTGAGAATTTTTATATTATTTTATACAATTATTAGTCGTGATAATCATAATTCTATACTAGCACATATCGATCCATATTAAGCAATGTCCGTTTGTTGAAATGTTTTACCGTCTTACCGGCCACACAATTACGGCCCAAAAAGTGAAATTGAGAATAGTTTAAAAAATGTAAAAATGTACCACAGAAAATTGCAATGAAAATTGAATCACAAATTTACCGCTTTCCATGTTACATGTAGCCTATGTTGTTTTCTTGTATTTATATTCCTATTTCTCGTAACGATTTCGTAAAGAATTCCTTTGTATTGAACAACCACCATTAAAATTTTAAAATTAAATTATAAAACATTTTCTCTTATATTCCGAATAGATGGTTCTAGTTAAGCCGTACATAAACGGTGTAAATTAACTTAGTTGGTAATTAAACTTAGCCACTGAGGTTTAGAATAAATTAGAAAACAAGTTATCGTAGGAAAGCTTTTAGCTCTGAAAACAATTTAGGCAAAATTATAAAAAATTAAGAATAAATTATATAGTTCGTATAAAAGATATATTTATAATTTGCTTGCAATAGCAGTAATTCAGCTACATTGGCCAAACAGGCCATAATTTCAATTGTAGGTTAAGTAAACCCGAAAGATGTTGGCGATCGGGTTATACATATATTTTCTAACCAATTCAAATGTAATGCAGTGTTATAGTTTTCCATCCTAATCGTTATTTTAAATCTGTTCATGTAAGTTCCAAAAAGAAAAACAATTTACATTAACGGGAGTCGGCACCTTTTTTTTTGTACAAAATGTAAAACATTATTCTTATCCTAAAACATTGTCCTATTTATACTGTTTTAGAAAATATATAACATATATATAAAAAAAAAAAAAAAAAAAAACATATGTACGTATAAATTACATATTAGCTACATACAACAGGAGAGTGCGTTCAGTTTCAAGTGACTTGATTGTCACGTGAAAACAATAAAATTCGTTACAAATCTTATGTATTTAAAACGCATCGACTCTAAACCCATAAGAATAGCTGATAAAGAGACCAAAGAAGAAAACGAGAGAATAGAGTGAGGAGGAAATTGTTTAAGAAGAGAAGGAAGATGAAAGTTACTGTCCTGGTGGATTTTGTAGCGTTTAATGTGTGCCAAATGTTTAAATTCGTTTATCCGAAACTTTAGTTTTTTAACTTTAAGTACATTTATTTCTAGGAGTATGATTCCTCCAAGCCTGATATTTTGAACACACCTTTTATAATTTCATACCAGACTACCTCACCAGATTTATCATGTTATGTTAATTTAAACCCTTTGTAACTAATAAAAATATTAAAATTAAAATTTCTTTTTTTGTAAATATTAACAAAATTTATTTTTGTAAACTATTTAGTATATTGTTATAATTCTGCTACAGCAACTTAAAGACATACTTGCTAAATAGCTGCCAAAAATTTCATGCTAATAGGCCTAATATTTACTGAGATAATGGTACCTGTAGAAGGGTATGTATTCCTATTTAATTAACATGGGAGAGGTAAAAGGTACCGACTCCTGATTCTTTGTAAATGCAACAAATTAAGATGTTATTTTATAAAGATTCCAAAATTGTGCTGAATGTTCAGGTAGATGTCTGACAGTTCCTCACCCTACAATCTTTGTTTGCCACATCACTTTACCTGATGTTTGTTTTGTTAGCCAAATTGTAAAGGTTCTCTATGATAAATTGTTTGCTTTTCAATATTTTCTTTAGTATTTACCCACAGACAAAACCACAGTCGAAAAGGCTCAAACATAAATTTATATGATTGACAAAATATTGTGTTTTATGTTCACTAAAATTACCTTCAGTCGTTAGTATATAATTCGTATTTGAAGTAGAAAATTCTACCTAAAGTCCAGGTTACGTTAAATAATTTTACTTACAATTGTGCAAGGAAGTCAGCAAGAAATGGTTGCTTACTGGATCTCCCTTCATAACTATAGGTATATAAGGTAATACAATATTTAAAGGTTTGATTGGTTATAAATTAGTAGTTACTTTATGACAGTATCAATTGTGTTTCTACAATAAAGTTAAACAAGGACGTACTACAAAGAACTAAATGTATTTAGATATAGGAGATAAAAAGTAAAATTGTAGTTGTCCTCACAACTAAAAATCCGTCCCGTGTATGACTCATGTTTATACTACCTTAACACAACATATATGTACTAATTTGATTAAATTGAAACTGTGCATTACGACGTCATACTCCATGTGACAATGATTGAGTGTATGCTTAATGGCAGACTGATTTGGTGTAATTATCAGTCCTAATTGTAACTCCTAGCTTCCTATCTCTCATATTAATAATCGAAAGACAATTAATTGCCTAACTCTAAATAATTGTGTAGCTGTATATTAATATACTAGGGGAGACCCCTGCGTGCTCCGCACGCTAACCCAAAATGGAACCTTCTAAAAACAAATGTTATGTTTTATTTATAATAAAGTTATATGATTAATAATAATAACCTCAAAATTAAGATAATAAATAATGATAAATGTTCAAATCAAATTATTTCTTATATTTCATAACAGCAGTTATAATAATGGTTAAAAGAACCAGCAAGGCTCAGGTCTACACTTTAAAACCCTAACCTAAAATCTAGAAATACAAAAAATAATTGCTTCAAATTTTGAAATCAGCTGTTAATGGAAATATTGGAACAGACAGCTATATATTATCTGTTCTTTTATTCAATTTATTGTTATGGTAATAAATGTAAATACATGTGTTGGTTTATCATTCTAGGCCTAACCTAAGAATTTTTCCGACTAAATTTACAAATATTGAAATAAAAAAAGGTTTTTTATCGAAATGAATTATAGCCTATGTTACTCAGGTAAAGAGTAGCTTTTTATCAGTAAAACTATTTTTTCAATCGGTTCAGTAGTGCCAGAGATTACCCCCTATATACAAACAAACAAACAAACTTTACCTTTTTATGATATTAGTATAAATGTATAAAAAGTTAATAGGACAGCCATACAACCTTCCAAAAATCACACTTATAAGGTTTCTCTATGTGCGTGTCAAAGTGTATCTTTTATAGGTTAATAAGTAGCAGATTTTATTTAAAAATATAATTTACTTTAACTGTCATATTATTTTACAGAACAGCTGTTTTATGTTTTTAATTTATTTATTTAATACCAAATGTTTTAATGTAAACTGCAGAAC
>JAGFPH010006297.1:40563-54687 GCA_018207615.1 Philaenus spumarius
CACAATGTCCATTTCAGAGGTATTACCAAGTAAACTATTTTAAAACAACTTACGAAATGTGGAATCACAATGTCCATTTCAGAGGTATTACCAAGTAAACTATTTTAACACAACTTACAAAATGAGCTAGACCAATGTTTCTTTAATCGGTGTGTATCGTGCCTAAACTAACTCATACAGCTATTGAATTAACCCATACATAATTTTTGAAGCGAAAATCTCTTGTGGCCCGTTCTGCACTTTTTGCGAGGGTATTCGAATGAAATCTCGCGCACCGTACCGTATCACAATCGAATCACGATATAAAATGCATGCATGCTACCAATGAAATGGACATTGTGCTTTGGACAATTTGTGAAAATTGTGCTTCCTCATTTTGTAAGTTGTGTTAACATAGTTTACGTTTTAATACCTCTTGAAATGGACATTAGGCTTCATAATTTTATAAACTGCCTTATATGCTTGGTGATACCTCTAAAACGGACATAGTTCTTTCTCATTTTTTTGCAAATGTCTAAATTTGCTAACTTGTTTGCTATCTATGGTAATGATTGTAGATACGTGTGTTGGTTCAGTATAGGCCTAACCTAAAATTATGTTGTTATTTTTTTGACTATAGACAATCATGTTTGTTATTTTTTAGATTTCAATTTTAAACGGAACAAGATAAAAATAATTATAAAATGTCAGATTAAAGCAATATAACCAACGATTTATATGATGACGATTTTCACTTCTGTCGGTAGTTCCACGATTGCTTTCTCTCTTTCTTTCTTTTTAAAGTATTGTCTGGCAAAGTATATTAATTGCATATATCTATGATCACTATATAGACGCTGTTTAGGTAATCTTAATACATTTTCAGAATATTCACTCGAAAGTTCATACAGTAATAAACTATCTTGAATAAACCATTACGCAAATTATTTATTTAGGATTGTCCTACTAGGAATTGTACTACTACAAATTACCACGAAAGTTAAAAGCCACAGATATAACTTGCATATAAATAAATGTATTGTATTCAGATTTAAATAAAGGAATGTATCAGAACGAAATAAGTTCTAACTTTAATATTTTCGTGCATGTCTTGTAGATACACGCTAGGGGGAATGATAACAGCTGGTGATATCGTACGATGTATTGAGCAGTCTCGTCAATACAGTAGGCAGAGTTCTTCCACAACCGTTGCTATGTTGTGCAGTATAATTACAACTGCAGTAGAAACACATGTCAGAAAGTATTAAACTAACTTGTAGAAACATATGACGGATGGAAAGACGTACAAACTGAATTGAATTAACTTTCTGAATATGGGAGCAGACTGACTGTTAGACAGAAGAGGTTTTAGACAGCGACTGTCAGAAAGAAAGGCGGTGACGAACAAAAGTGACTCGATATATTGAAAGAAGTGATCAGACGGACGATAGTTTAGCAAGTTAGAAAGAAGAACATACATATAGCCAGTCAAAAGTAAAGTGAACAGAAAAGAACGCTAAGGGTAGAATACACATTGAGTGGACAGACTGAAGACAAGAGCAAAAGAAGATGTGTTGACAGTCAATAAAAGGCATACGTGTTAAAAACAATACAGACAGTCGGGCAAAAGAGAGAAAACGGTAAAGCAGGCCAAAGTGTATAATGCAATTTTAAAAGAAACCTCATTCCTTTTATAAAATATTTAAACAGATTCAACCCTCTTTAGTGCAACTTTAGGGCCTTTTCTGTTATATCCCCGCATTTACAAACTAGGCCTATTTATTGTAAAACTATTTTCTGTAGAATGAGAATTAATCGGGAATGTTCAAATAACTATTTATAACTACTCCATACATATAAGGAAGGAAGTTTCCAGTTTTTGTTGATATTAGATAAGGATTTATCGCAAACGCGTAACTTTACTATTCGACTCTAGGCTAATATTTTTGCAGACAACGACGTTGTTTTACATTTTACTGTTAAATGTTGAATACAGGTAAACATACTGTGACTAAATAGGTTAGGTTAGAACCGTTTAGGTATTTTTTAAATTATTATTATTGCATTTCTGTTGCCATAGGTTAGCAGTCGAATAGTAAAGTTGCGCATGTTTAAAAATTGTTTATTAATTTTCCCCCAACAATTATTATACGTTTAAATGGTGAGTAAATATTATATTTCACATTTGTAGTTCTATCCCGATTAATCCTCATTCTATAGAAAATAGTTTGTAAATGCGGGGATGTATCAGAAAAGACCCCAACTTTACAACATGCCTCCATGCTGATACCTTTGAAGACGACGACTTCTTTTTAAGAAAGAGAGTTTAGGAAGGAGGACAGAACGTTTGGTCTTTGTTATTTTTAGTTTTTATGAGATGTTTTAGTAAATAATTTGAGCACAGTTTATGTTTTAGTCGCTATGAATATTATTTTTTGTAGCTAGTATAAGTATTTAAATATACAGGGAACTCTCTGGACCCCTTTTGTGAATATGTTCCTGGGATCGAGATAAACATATTTCACAATATAAACATGGGTCTACTAGGCTTATTTTTCGTCTGTCTGTATGTATGTGTTTTTTACAAAATACTTAATATTATTGGAAGTAGAAAATATATTGAGCTCAAACTTTGTATACCTATTTTTTGCGTAACCTTTTATCACTGTACGAAAAATTAGAAAATTATTTTAAATACTTTCAAAATGGCGTCCGTTTATAATTTTTAATGTCAAATATCTCAAAAACCACTAAGTTTGCAAAAAAATTACAAGAGACAAAAAGTTTACGTTTTTAACGAAAAACACAATGTTTTTTATTTTTTATTTAGCTCAAAGGATAACAGAGATATTGAAAAAAAATTAAAATGTATTTCTTGGTAGTTGTCAACAATACCCAGAATTACTCTAGAAACAAACTATTTTAATGTTTTATGAGCTAAAATAATAACTATTTGCATAATGTTCCGAACACTTTCTAAACTGATTCCACAAGCAAAAAATAATGAAAAAAGTTCATATAATCATAGGTCAGGAAGTGCTTCGTTAGAGAGTTACAGCTGGCGAAATATTTCACCTGTGTTTCAGATTACCCACAGAAACGAATCCCTATTGTATGTAGGGTGTTAATTAAGGTGTAAAATTTAATTTAATTTACGTAAAATGAGCAGATAAATTTAATAAAATAGGACCCCTGTAAATCATGTTTTTTGAGCACGAATTTTGCGTTTTGGGTCAAATATCGCAACAGTTACTGCAGTTACAGAACTGGAACTAGTTACGGGTTGAAAATATTGAATGATTTGATTTGGGTAATTATTTGTTTAACTGTTGTTCATTTAGCAAATATTTACAAACATTTAACTGTTATACTCAAAACGAGAATAGTTTTATTTACAAGTTTTATTGAAAGTTGGGGTGGGCAGTGGCTCTCGGACTAGACAACACTGGATGCTCAGTGTTGCCAGATTGTGCCACGAAGCGAGCGATTCACGACCGTCCTCGCTTTGCCAGTCCCATATCTGGCAACAGCGCAAAAATTCTCACCCGTGCTCCCGACTGTAGTTATATAAATTAAACATTATGATTACATTTTTCAGCATTTTCATGCTCATAGGTTGGCACTTCTGAAGTAATGTGGTGTCGTAAGTTTTAAAGTAAACAACCATCGCTCTCGATGAAGTTGTTCTTAACCTATAGAAATTGTTTTTGTGGAAACTCACTTGTTCCTCTTAAATATTTGAATAACTTAATCATTTTTCAGGAAATATTTAAACGTCCATTATTTTGGAAATGTCAGATATCTAAAAAAAATACACACATTTTACTTACGTCACAAAATGTAATGTTCTTATTAACGCAAATTGACGGACTGAAAACAAAGCTTTCACGTATCTACGTTTGTATAAACTTGTTTTCTTATTTCCAATTCTTAAGCTCCCGAAATATTGCCATGATCTTTAGATTCGCCCTGTAGAGCAAATTAAGGAATATTTGATTCAAACTAATAACCGCTTCAATTGTGACGGACCAACTGATTCAATTAATACAAACAGATTAATATAATACAATTTTATCTACAGTCATGATTATCTTTTATCAGTCACTTAATTCAATCCTAATACCGGCCAATTCAGTAGTACTTATCTGAGATAAAATATTAAAGTTATATTTGAGTTTTTATTGTGAGGTAAACTATGTTGTTCAATATGTTGTGCACGAACGGTGGCACATTTGATGCTCTGTTCCACACCATAAAGGATTTATTTTTAAAAGCATAGCGACGAACGTAATGATATGAGTCATTAAACATTCAGATGGACCTAGTTCAAAAGAACTTTATGCAAACATTTCTATTCATTAGCAGACATGTATTGTTCTTTAATTTTACAGCATACCGGTTATTTAGAAAATGAGTTTTTAAACTATGGGAGATGATAAGAGAAACGAAAAGATACAAAACAGCTAACATAAATATCATAAAACGCTTCCTTTTACGTCAAGGAAAATATCTCTATTATCAAAAGAGATATCAATAACATTTGCAGTTTTTTTTTTATAAATCTTATGCTCAACTGTTCCATAAGTTGCTAATTAAGACCTTTAAATCTAATTTATGGAGAAAATACATCTTTTACAACAACTATATCTTTAAATTCTGAATAGTTTGGTACCACTACTTTGATTGTACATCGATAACAAATTTCAAAACATAATTCTTGGTAATTTACTAGCAAGCATCAACTTTTGTTTGGAAATCCAGCATTTAGTTGTCATCAACTAAAGGAATATTTCAAAATCATAACAGTAAATCGGTTTTCGTTACCATCCAAATTCATAGTTTTATTGTTAAAAAAAAATTATCAAAAACTTTCTTTTACATTATACATAACATAACTACTATTGTTTGTAGTTTGGCTATGGATATAATTGTGAGATTTCCCGCTCCTGATATCTGGCAAGCTGCACGATAGTACTTGCATGATGTCATACTTTTACTTTGGGAATTTTGTTTACGGCTAAATTTGCTTTTCCAAACAGCGATGGTGATAAAACAGTGTGTATGTAGAAAAACATTGTATTTTAATAGTTTTAAATATAAATGTTTCCGCGAGAAAAAAAATTACCATAAATGATTAAATTACATAAATATGAGTATGTAATTTACATAGAAAGTAAATTTTTCTGTAATTTAAGCTGCATTTGTTTTGTCAGTAAATTGAACTCATCATAATATGATATTTAATTCAGTTGTAAAGTTAATACAAAGAAAACTAAAAGTTATTAAAATTACCATTTTAATCAAATTTATTTGTTCAGTACATTTATTTCATCATTTTCGTACCAATTTTCTCCTACATTATCACAGTCATAATCACCAAGGGTTTTCTCTAAGTCTCTGTTTTCCCCTTGGTCCTTTGCATTATAAAAGCAAGTACAATTTAATAACTTCAAAATGAAGGTTCACTGGCCAAGTGTTACATTTCTGAAGTACAATCAATACAAAAATGGTATAACACGCTTTAAAACTGAAGTCGACCCAACTTCCCTCTATTATTTTTTAAGTAAATTGTGTAATACAAATTAAAGACAATATAGAAATGAGTTGCCATTATTGGAAACACTCATCCACGACTTGATAGTGCTATTTACCTTCGAAAACCTTTCCCCACATGTGATCCTTTCCAGCTGATTCCTCGTACCGTAAAATAATACAGAAAACGAAATTTTATCAAAATTGTCACTACCGTTATCGAGAATGAGAGTCATATAAATAAACAAATGGGTTAATGAATTACCTTTTCAAAACTTAAGTATATTCACTTGACATATTTAAATAATACTTAGATATGGTGTATATCTTATTTACAATATTACCTTGTAGTTTTAGTTTTCTGTCTTCAAACTGGATGTACTAAATTGTAATAAACGAATGTATTTTATTATTAACGTACAGTATTACATTACTGAAAAACATTATTTTTTAATTCACTTATTTATTTAATATGTAAAATATTGCGGTAGGTATTTACAATATTGGTATTTAAAGTTTTCTACTCAAGGTGAGTTAGTTTCTTAACGATATCTCGCCTATCAATTTCCGCAAAATAAAAGTAGCAGAGATTGTGGTTAATAGAACTTAATCTTTGTACCTTCTGATGTTTTTGAAATGCGGATAATTTCTCTGTCATTTATTTTTAATCAAGTTTAATATATTCCATTTATAACCATTAAACAATAATTACTCTATTTTAGAATATTATAATTTAGTGTCTATATAATTTTCTGGAAATTTGGTACTATTGTTTTTGTTTTGGATTTATATCTAAGACAACAAGACATGTTATTAAAACACAAAATAACGGGCGGCCAGACAAGACAGTTTTACAATACACGATTTTACATATAATTTTTGTCTTATTTAATGCCTTCTGTCACGACCGAAACTGGTAAAAAATTATCTAAACACCTTGGATTATTTAAATTTAACGAATTAATTTGTAGTTTGCAAACTTTGTTTAAGAGTACGAAATTTTTGTTACATAACAAAATTATTAGTACTTTTTAATTATTCACATCTGCATTTATTTATCAGATTTCATTCAATACATTTTTTATTTGTTCAAAAACATAACTCATTTCCAACTAATACTTATTAGAGCTTACGATCTAGCAACACATTTTCCAATAACGCCTTTCAAAATCAGTTTTAATATCGAATATAATAAATCACGTTCAAACATTAATCTTTTCCTTTCTTTAGAGATATTGTCTCCGCTGATATATTAAACTAAAATGGCAGCAAAGAAATTAATTATTTCTCATATTACGTATTAAAGAAAAAGTTGCAGTGACAAGGTATTAAAACAAATTGGCTCGTTCGCCGCCCAATGTCACTCTGCCTTTCCTCAGTTTACATTTATTTAAAGATTCCTAATTAAGAGCCCTCACTAAGTATTTTCGTTTAAAACGAGTTAACTCAAAAAAGAGAACCAATAACATACGTTGAATAAACTGTCAAGTAACTAAACACATTATAAATAGAGAATTCGGAAACAATATATAATTTGATTTAGGGACGTTTTTATTTACCATTACGTTTGAACTTCAGTGACTGAATAGGTAAAACAATTGAGTTAATCTAATTTAATAACATCAAATATACTTTGAAAATAAGTACTCACGCAATAGAGGTTACAAAACCACCATTTTCAGAGGGAGTTATTTCCAATAAAGATGTTTAATACATTCAGGTCAGTGAAATTAACAACGTCCGAACCTAATAATAAAATTAATATTTGTAAGTGCTGCATAAATAAAATGACAGCAATGACGGAATTAAAAGCATAGTTTTTTGGTTGCTATTATTGTGCCAGGTTTCTTTAAGAACTTTTAAAAGAATTGTCATGCATTACCACTGAAAAATCTTTATAAAAGCTGAACATTTTAATACTTGAGGATTAAAGCCTTATGAAGGTGTTTTAGGACATTTCTTTAATTGGTTATTTAGATTTTGGTAACTAGTTAACATAATTACTTACTTAGTTTGTAGGATAAGTCTTTTATGTACAGAGGGATGCAAAAGTTCGTAATTTTAGCCTGTTCTATGTATTACCTCAAAATTTTCAGGAAGTTATATTGGGCAAATTCTGCTTTTAGGAGTAAGAAATAAATTTTATCCTTATTCGAATAAGGGGGGCGGGGGTTGCAAATAAAAGTTTTTAAATAGTAACCCTTATTGTGTGATACCTCATTTTAAAGCCCTCGTTGAAGCGAGAAAATTGTGTAAAGTAAACTCCTCTCCGATACTCTAATCCAAAATGGCGGAGCAAAGAAATTTCTCGTATTGTATTGTACGTACAATTATATGTGTATTCATTTTAAGATACAGAATCATTGCACATTTTTTTAATGTAGTTTAGTACATTAGTTTATGGTCTGGGACATCAACTATTGTTTTTGAGCAAGCCATTATTTAGCACGACCACTATGAACATAGATCCAGTATTACTATAATTATCTGTATAAATATTATAAAGAGGTAAAATTTGTTAATTATCAGAGGTATAATTTGTTATTATAAAGAGGTAAAATAGTTGTTTGTTTGTATGTAGGGGGTCATCTCTGGAACTACTGAACCGATTGAAAAAATAGTTGTACTAATAAAAAGCTACACAATCCCTGAGTAAAATAGGCTATAATTCATATTGTTAAATACATTTTTTATTTCAATATTTGTAAATTTAGTCGGAAAAAATTCTTAGGTTAGGGATTGTTAAACCTTTATTTCAATATTTGTAAATTTAGTCGGAAAAAATTCTTAGATTAGGGATTGTTAAACCGTCATATTTCTTGAATGTGTTTATATTCATTACTATAGCAACCAATTGAATAAAATAACAGATAATTCAGCTGATTTCCATTAAAAGTTGATTTCAAACTTTGAAGCTACTATTTGTATTTCTAACTTTTAGGTTAAATTTTTATTAAAGTATAGTCCTGACCCTTGCTGGTTCTTTTAACCTTTATTATAACTACTGTTATAAAATATACGAAATAATTTGATTTGAACATTTAAAATTATTTACCATCTTAGTTTTGTGGTTATTATTAATCCTACACCTTTATTATAAAGAAAACAACATGATTATGTGTATAGAAAGTTCCAACGGGGTTTCCCCTGGTGAATTATAAATGTAGTGGAGGGTACCTGTCACACCTAGACTGTCACAACTCAACAAGTCAATCGTTTAATAATGGTTGCAATGGAGATTTTCGTTCATAAGCTAATTCTACGTAATACTGATATCGGTTGTAAACATTAGTACGACCTTATCTTTATCATTCCGATAAACACTGTTTAACCGAACAATTGGAATTTCCCAAAGGACAGTTAAGTAGTGCTACCAGGGGACAGATGCCATTCTCTAATCTGTGCTCTACATTCAAATTTATCTTTGGTAAACTATGAATAACTCGCAACACTAGCTGTGACACTAATTACATATCACTGTCCTGCACTTCGTTATCTATTATAGGACCAGTGGCTAACAATTAGAAACGTTCAAAACATGGCTGCCACACCAAATAGGACTAATATCCCGTGTACATAAATCGGAATGTTTATGTCTGTACGTCTGCTTATCACCCGACAACCGTTCCATATGCAGTTTTACTTTGTATATATGTTTGTTACCAGTAGCGTATCCAGGATTTAAGTTAGGGGCTGCCCAGCAGGTGCTCCATTTTGTAAGACCATATTTTAAAATACTTAAAGGAACTGTATTTCTCAGCCACGTTTATAATTTGACAGTGATGTGATCAAAATATTATATAGGCATTTCATTAGTTGGTTTAGTAAGAATAAATAAAACAAAAATGTACTCAATTTTAAAATTATGTTGTATTGGCTGACTTCAGATAAGGTGGAGTGTGGGGTGCAGTAGTGGCTGTAGTGCCAACCTTGACTGACAACGTACAGTGGAGTGTATTGAGTGTACATAGAGTTGCCATAATACGGTAGTGTGGGAGAAAGAGGGGATTTTAACTGGCTATCTGACCGGGGGCAATGAATACATCTGTATTCATTGCTGGGGGGCTTTCGGGAGGCTATTAAGAAAAAATCATTCAAATTAATTTTTTAACATACAACATTCATATATAATCAAATAATTTGCTATTGTTATGCCTACATTTTCAAAATTTAGGGGATTTAAAAATATATATTTTTAATATTATAGAAAACTTAGTAGGAAATGTTTTTATTATTTGTTCTTATATTTAAATTGCAAATCATACAAAACATGTGTTTTAGTAATCTATATATATAAAAGCGAAATACCACTCACTCATCACGATTTCTCAAAAACTACCGAACGGATTGGAATGAAATTTGGTATGTAGCTTCCTCTAGGGCCATAGGTGCTTACTAAAAAAGGGTTTGAAAAAATTCGAAACTTTAGGGGGGTTTGGGGATCAATGTTATTAAATCACGATTTCTTCAAAACTACTGAATGGATTGGAATGAAATTTGGTATGTAGCTTCCTCTAGGTGCTATTTGGCCATAGGTGCTCACTAAGAAAGGGTATGAAAAATTTCGAAATTTTAGGAGGGGTTTGATGGGATCAAAGTTACTAAAATCATAATTTCAGATCTTTTATTATTATGACAGTAGTGCTTTTATTATTTAAGGTCTATATATATAAATGCCAAATACCACTCACTGACTGAACACTTAAAAAGAATACAAATACGTTAAAAAGACTGAAAATACCAACCACCACGGGCAACGCCGTGCGGGTCAGCTAGTAACATATAAATGTAAAAACACCACAAAATGTAAGCTGAAAAGCATACATTTTTAAAAGCAGTATCATAAGTTAATTTAAGGTTTTTATAAAATTAGGACCAATCATTTCACCAGAAAAAAATCAGTTTCAGTTTACTTTTAACTCAGCCTTTATGCTTTTAATGTAGGCCTACAAAGTTTTAAACTACACATTGATTAATTAAATTATTAGGTAACAGGGTAACGCAAAAGAGATCTTTCAACGATTTTTTACCATTCAGACAAATGTTTCTTAAATTTTTATGTAACACATTATAAAACGTAATTATTTAAAATAATAATTATTATGCTGATACAGGAAAATAGCTAATTTTAAATAAAGCTCATTATTATAGGCAGAATATGACTTGTTTTAACAAACCTTATCTAAAAATCAGCGTAGACATTATTTAATCTTCATACACTTTCAGTGATCGACAACTGCGAATATAGGCGAAAGCTAAAAAAAATTTCCGCCGAAAATGCCAAAGAGAGAGAGGGTTTAGCTTTGGCAATAATTCCATGACGATAAAGTTGTAAAAGTAAATAAATTTTCGTTCCTAAATACGATTTCAAAAGAAAACTTTCGTTATATAACTTTTTTGGAAAAATTTTAAAAAGAGGAGATTTCTCGTTATTTGCGGAAATTCCTCGGAGCTATATTTTTACCCTCAAAATCCGGTAATGTCCGTGAAAATCCGGTGATATGGTAACCCTAGTGTGTACGGTATTGTTGGTTTAAATATTTAGTTAGTTCTGTTAGTAAATTTGTAGCTTAGTTTATCATGCCAGTAGCTTTTGCTACATTTTTTACTGAAGTTTGGGGGGCCTGGCCCCTCTGGGCCCCCTCCCTGGATACGTCACTGTTTGTTAGTGAAGACGTTTTAGTGTAATTTTAATCAAAATAATAGTAAAGGCAGTTTTTAAGGTATAACATTTTTTGTTTATAGGCATTTTTGTTTATGCATACAAAAATCACAATAACTTTAGATGAAAGGTGGGCAGGAACATCATTGGAGGTTACCAAGAATGGGCAGCACCAAGTGCAGATGCGTACAACTATTGAACTACACTTTACGCCAAGATAACCGTACTTATAACGTAATAGTTTTTAAAGTGTTATTTTTACACAAACAAATAAAGTAAAAGGAAGCTGAAAACTAAATTTTTTATTTGCCCTCCATTAAGTTTTAGGCAACTCTAATATGGTTATGGAGGATTTTCAAACTTATTGGTGAAGAAGATTGTTACATGCTTCTAACGTATGGCTTCAAGAAGCTACGCAAGGGCAGTTGATGGCTCATTTTGGAAGATGCTTTCTTTCATCATTTCCCACGCTGGCGAAAGGTCGTGGGATCGGAATGGGTATGGAAGTTGGTTTCTCGGCAAATCAGGAGGCCAAACGTTCTTTGCAGTAAAGCAATAGTGACTCCTGCGGTTTGAATTGTGCTGCAACCACTGGGAACCAAACGTCAGATTGCTAGCACCACGGAACATCTTCAGATCTCTTGCAAAAGGTTGGAAAGTATTCTCTCTTTAGTTCACCCGGTTTACAGCAACAGCATTAACGAGATACGGACCCCAGAATGCCCAATACATTCTGCAGGAACTCGGAAATGTTAATTGCTAACACAGTCAGCATTCGCTATAAACTTCTGTCTTTTTCTCCCTTACATTTAAAAGTTAAAAAGTTTGAATTCTATACGAGAACCCACCAAGATGTTTAAACATTCATCTCAAAGACGTACTACAGGTATCCGTTTTCAAAAATGTCCGGTAAAGATTTATTTTCGTAAATTGCAGGACTTGCTGAAGTCTATACTGGTTTTCATTCATAGTGACTGTTTTTGGACGGTCTACTCACCCTTTACGCTGAGTTAAAACATTTCTGTAAGATGGAGCTTGAATACATCATTAATAATTACGTTATAAATCGTTAAATTTCTTTGCAAAATCGTTCTTGTAACTCTACAGCAGTTCAAATAAACCTATACAAACCTTCTCTGGAGTGGCAAGAACCATTACTAAAAGCGGTAACTAACCTCAAACGAGAAATTAACATTAAACTACATATTCTGGCAACAATAAAAAATCTGTTGTTCTAAAAATCAAAATCAGCTGTTTTAATTTTAGTACTGTTTATTTAGGCTCATACAGCAATTATGATTTTATTTAACCCTCCATTTGCTGATTAGATTTTCCCCAGTGCTGAGCCTATTTAGGGCTGCGCATAAACATTCAAACAAAAATGTATTCTACCTACACTTTATGCATAAAATATATCATGTTATATATCAATGTTTACAGGAAAATACGTACTGCGACAGGAATATTTAAAAAAAAGTTACCTTTTGACAGTAAAAAATCCTACACCTTTTTCTGAAGAAATTGTTTTAAAAATTAACTTTATCTATTTAGCGGTCGTACAGTCAACATAGAGAACTTCATAATCAAAATTCTGTTATGTACAAAATGTGCAAAATTGTATTATGAAACCAAAAATGTATAACAATAGTGCCTCATTAATTTTAATTCACAAAAACGAAATCTTCAAAATTCTTACCTTATAGTCCATAAGAAATTTCACACAAATTGAATACTTTCAAACACTTTTAAAAAATGTATTAATACAAAATAATAATTGCCACAAAACAAATTTTTATCATGAAATAATAAACTAAACATAAATTAAAAAATGTGAACTAATAACAGTAAAAAAATATATAAACACTAATCAGAGATTCTGGTGTGAGGCATTACGAAGCTGTAATAATGGCAGCTGAGTTTTACTACTAAATTGAATTATTTTTCTATCCATGTTTATACGCATAGAGTAACATGTTACTGTGTTCTAATCATAGAGTAACACTTTCTAAGCAATACTGTATAAGAAATTTGACAACAGGCCAACATTTAGTGGTTTTATATCCATATTGGTAACGCCTTGTTTAGTGCATCTTTTTAAAGAAGTTTGAACTACTCTTAGTGCATCTAAAAATAGACGTTCCGCACTTGGAGGGTTAAGTACGCCAATTTAATAATAGTAGGAAGCCTTGTATTTGGTGTCTATATTGAGTAGATAGAGATATTGTTTTGTAGTTCAATTTGCAATTATAGAAATGTAATTGTGTTAGGTACGAATTTCATTCCAATCGATTAAATGTGCAGAGTGTTCATAAAGTTTTGTTAACTTATTTTCAATAACAAAAATAATAAACGTGGTTAAAGGGACTTTATGAACACTCTGTATTTAGTTCTAGAATGCGTAAAGTTTTTATGAGTGTTTAGTAGGTTGAATAATTGGACATTTTCAAATGCAGCAAAGTTAATGGTGTGAACGTGTTCATAATGTTACACCACAAACGCGATAGTTTCCACAACATTTACTAAATTCGTTTAACAGTCAAGCACGATAGAGATATGCACAATTTATTAACTTTGAAAAAAACTATTAAATGCATGAATTTGCTGAAAATTGTATATTTAATGGCCGATAATTTTAAACTTGTTTGAGTCTTCGACAACGGTTACTACGTGCCTAGGTTCATTAAAATGAGTTCAAGTATTTATGAGAAAGAACGGAGTAAAAGGATTTTAATACGTTCTCTAGGATAATGGATGCAGAGTGGGCAACGCAATTAGGGAGAAAGTATACAGAGCTGGGTAAAAACATAATATTTACTTCGTCTTCTATTTACGATAGAAGGATGCAACAAACTTTGTGGGTCGGTTTTTTACCTGGCCTATCTACAGGGCGTAACAAAAGTCAGATCAAACTATATAAAAACGTATCAAACGTTATATTTAAATATGTTTTA
>JAGFPH010006297.1:54787-81477 GCA_018207615.1 Philaenus spumarius
CATGATTAAAAATAATAACAAACATTATTTACACTTCCATAACATTATTTTTACCTTTGGAGGTACGGTTCAACTTAGTGTTATTAATATTTCGATTGATAAAGTAGATTTAAAATTCATTTAGACTGAATATAATTTTGAAATCGGCAGTAGTTTCATTTATACTACAGAAAATAAAACATCCAGAAATTTGTATGTTCTTTTACGAATTGAAAAAATGTTTTGTTGCAATTTAAATTTAGTGGCAGTTTATCTTATCTGGCACAAGAGTACTAATGATTATAACGTTATTCGAATAGAAATAGGTATAATAAATCACAAGTTTTATAATTATTTTCAAATATAATAAAATCCAAGTAACCCAATAATTTGTAAAGCTTTAAAAGCACTTATTTACTCTATTCAGGAAATGTGCTTAGTATTCAGGAACTCCTTTACATAGAACGATATTCGATTTCTTATTTTAAAACCTCTTAATCTCAGTTATCTAGAGGACGGTGCACAAGTTTGATGACATAAGCATGGAATTTAAAACTTAAAAACTAGAATTTTCTCAACTTTTTGAAATGTAATGAAGTTTTCTTAATTCTAATAGTTCAACTAAATATACTTATAGTACATTAAATAATTCTGTAATTTACAACCGAATTATGCCCTTTTCCATTCACTAGTTATAATTTGATCCTTGAAATAAACCCTTATCTTAAAGCTTTATTAATTTAGAACTCTAAAATTTTAGCTTGGACACTTGAATTCGTTAAAAGTAATATTATTTATCAATAAAAAGTAAACTAAAGTAAAATACAATTAAAAAATTTAAGAAATGTGAAGGTTAAATATTTTCTCTTTAGAACACCCTGTTTATCGATATGTCAATTCAAATATCTATTGACTTGCATCAAACCAATAAACTGTAATTCACGACAATGTAAAGAATGTTTAATTGAAACATTTTAAACTCTATAACTCGGACATTGTTAAATCTAAATTAAATACTTCTTTTAAGTACTTTTACATTAACTTATTGAAATGTGTACAAATATTAATTGGGTAACATATAAACCAATTAATTAGGTTTTCTTACTTTTCGGAATGCTTCATATATCCTTAAATTAAAAAAACAATCCTGTACACACATAGGTATAAGAGCTTTAATGATCTTTCTGTCTGAAGCAGTTAATTCAATATTGAATTTTTACAAACTTTTCTAACATTTTGCATAACCTCATAAGTATTTAAACATAACATTAATAATCAACCAAAACGAAATTTTTTTAAATTTATTTAATTACAACTAGGCATGAGAGCCTATCAAGCAATATACATTTCATATTAAATATCACTGTTGGCTGGAATATCACGCACTGATACACTCCTCATAAGTATACACAAAAGTATTCATGTGTGCGAAATTAATTACTTGGACGTATCAAACTTCAAAAGGCTTCGTTCTCTTCAGAGCAGTTGAGTAAACAATTATTCATTTCAGAATTTTGTTGTTTGTGCTTCTCTTTATACATTTTGATTTCTTCTGCGATGGTGTTCATCTTGAGATCACGATGAAGACTATCATTGCGGATGAACAACCATAGTGCATTAACAATGCTCCACATTCTAACAGAATATTATTCTGAAATGTTTGTATATGGTTTACAATTGTTTTCTTTGTACAACCACAACTGTAAAACATAGGTCCACACTGCTTTCAATATTTGCCAAAAAATGATAAATGAAGATTGCAATTCACAAAAAAGTCATTCACCTAAAATTCGACTTCTAAATGAAGAGATACATTGTGTAATTTGCTAGCCTGAAATTATAAAACTAAATAATGCATAATGTTTGGAGGATGAGACTAATTATACGAATGTGATTACACAGCTCTTCACTTAGACGAAGCGCTGGCACATTTGACTAAACCTTTTTTATGTCCTATTTAAAAACATGATTGGTTTTAGGTTACAGAAACATGGACAGTTAATAATCTGTAACACGTTGACTCTTTGTGTCCTACGCGGATGGTTTATTAATATATTCAAAGTGTCTGTGTTTAAACGTTGTAAACTCGACCAAATTACAAGTTATAGAATCGTCTAACAACACAAAGTATGAATAATATATTTTAAATACGAAGTCTTACAAGGGTTTGGACGTGGTAGAACTGTAATCCTATTGTCACGAGCACATGCACCAAGTAGTTTTAAATATTACATTTTCTTTAGTGTTTTCTCGGATACCGAGTCTGTCCAAAGAAGGCCACACGTGTTGTTAATTTCATTTGGTTAGGATGTTGTTTGACCTGTACAGTTTAGTATTACTTAACGAAATATTAAATTTTAAACAGGCGGTTTGGCGTAGAGAGCAGACATTCTATTAAGTTTATAGTAAGTATTGCAATACACATGTAAGCTAGTCCTTGTTGGAATAATGTAAATTAAATAGTCTTTTGAATTTTCGCGTTGTCAATCTATGTATTATAAAACAAATCCTGTCATTCACGGAAAAACTCGGGCCGTACTGCGTATACGTCAGGATACAGGTCACCGCTGCTCCCACCACCCTACTCCATCCAAGTCAAAATATCAGAGCATGCAATAATTTGTTTACATTTTTTCGACACAAGTCGAGGCTATGGTTGGTGAGAGAAGTGAGTAATGGGCGGGTCTCTGTATTTTAATATATTTTTAGTGTTCTCCCCTTAAAGTTTCTCTTTCTGTTAAAGGCGATTTTCACAGAACAGGTAAGAATATTTTCCCTAAATTTCGGAACTAAAAATACATTGTACTATAAATATGGTGGAAGAGGAGTTTTGTACCGATAATAATAAATATTATACAATACTATAGTCTGTAGTATCACTTAAAAGGGATTGTTAACGATGTCAAATCTTTCTTAAAATTTTGTGATATAGAAGATAACTTTGTAAAGTGTTTTAAGGGCATTTCCAAAAATTTGAACGCAATAAACCATTTTCCCTTTGAATTATGAAAGTGCTATTGCTAAAATTTAAAAAATAGTGTTTTGAGAGTCAGGTCTTTTCACTGGCACAAATTAAAAATGTAAAATTTTTACCAGCCATGGTTATTGGTTATACCTATTGGTTAAATGATGAGTTTAATATATCGAGCATGTTGAGGTGGTACGTTGATGTTTTAGTATACTTTTTATATTTATTTTTTATATATTGTTTTTTCAGGAATATTTAAAACAAAAACGCTTCACAAAAATAATTAGTCACTTGGTGTCAGAATATCAATAAAATAAACTCGTTTGTATGACAACCACTACACTTTATACACTTAAAATAAAATTTAAATATAAATAAATAAACTGAATTACAATTGCTGAATCATGGACCAAGACCGGGGTTCAAACCCAATACCTTTAGCGTTGCGTGTTACTATTCTGGCAATTGAGCTACCATGATCACACCAGATAATCGTCGATTTTATCTCGTTTGTACGATTTACATTTTTAAACATTAACTGCCTAGTATTACGTATGAAACAACAATTAAAGCAATCTGAATTCTATTTGCAACCTAGAGTCATTTTATTTAAATATCAACCTTGCTTTTAAACCATACAAGTGAAATAACATCGACTAATATCTGGTGTCATAATGGTAGCTCAGTTGGCATAGTAGTAGTAGAACGTTTAAGGTCCTGGGTTCTAATCTTGGTCTTGGTACAAGTTTTTCACATGTAATTTAGTTTAATTAACCCTTGCTGGGGAAGTTTAAAGCTAAAAATATTCACAATTTAAAATGTGGCATAAATAAATATATATTTTTACTTATACACTAAAAACATATCTTAAAAAGGAAATGTAGTCCTTTAATTTCCAGCTTAGCTAGAACTATTTTGAAAGTAGGCCTACTATTATTTGTGGAAATAAATATTGTCCCAATAGAGAACTGAACAATGACAACGATGACGTAACGCAACCAAACAAAACAAAGCAAATTGAACTAGAATACTTGATTGAACTTTATATACATTTTTGTATACTACAAATGAAACACACGTGCATGTTGTTTTACTTCTAAAAATATCGCAGGTACAAAGTAAATAATAATAAATGTAAGGTACATTATTGGTTCACATAAATTAGGCATTCTCTAGATAAAACTATTGGAAATAGCGTTGTAGTTCGTTCGAGAAACAGACCGACGCATGGGAATAGTCAAACACTTAACTCAGGTCCGATATCCTAGTAATGCCATTCTCCATTATAGTAGATATTGTTTATTGATTATTAAAAAGTAATTAACATTACAAGCGTACTTAACTAACTAGCACATACACACCAAAGGGAGATAACTTTTGCTCACGTAAACATATATTCCAGAGAGCTTTCAGCAAACATGCCTTACAGTCTGCTGTACGAAAATAAACTTGATACTCAAAAAGAAACAACACCAGTTGTTAACTAGGAAATGCAAGTCGTTTACAGTATGTGCATGAAATCTTATTGGGGTACAAAAACCATTCGAGTAAATGCGTCAAAATTGGTGAACGGAGTAAATTTTTGAGAAGGATTTCTTGTGCGATTGCATTAGTAAGACACTCCAGCTCAACTAGAAAATTGATTGTAAGATCTTAAGCTGCGTATATACTTGAGCATTCGCCCCGAATGAGCATGCGTTCGCCCTGTTTTGCTCAGATGTGTACTGGAAGAGCCGAATGGATACGAGAGTTGTCGGTACTTCAAATTGAATGCTCGTGACTGCGTGACGAATGAATGGGTCGAAACGAACAATATGAGCCGTCTGCCTCCTCTCCTTTCAGTCAATCCTCTCCTGTGTCTCGTGCAGTGATTAGTATTATTAGTTTGCTTGACGTTATTTCAGATTACAAGATAATTCTCTTACACTTCTGGAATATTACCAAAACTATCCCGTCCTGAGGAAACCCAAGGATGAATTGTTACAATAATTTAACCCTTCAACTGCTGATCATTTTTTCCTAGTCCAAATTAGGTGTCACAGACATAGACATAAGGTTTTTTTTTACATAAGTTTTTCAAACACAAACCATGATGTATTATATATCAGTGTTTAGAGAAATAAGCATAGAATAATAGAAAAATATGAAAAATGAACTTATTCCTTATCAGTTGATGTCTTTTCCATGTTTATGTAACAATTTTTTCTTTCGTAAATATAAAAACTTACTCAGTGATCTCACAGCTTTATTCCATAAAGAGATACATTATTTTTCCTTGTTAGTAAAATGTGCCAAATATTGTAATAAAACAAGAAATGTTCATTTTTAGCACTTATTTTTATTCAGGGACACAGAAATTATGAAAAACTATCATGTTGCGCTATGTACAAAACGGGACTTTTTATAGAAAAACACATGTTCAATAAAAATAAAAAACACTAAACAATACAACACTTCAAGAAATGAAGTTTCATTTGTGTATATTTGATAGTTTACTTTATTATGAGTAGAACTATGTAAGATTTGTGCCATTCAGCTGATATTTGACGATTTTGTGGCAGATTTAGTAAGCCGTGTTCAATGCTATCGCGATCGCGATAATAGCACTGTAAACGCACCCAAACCTATCGCGATCGCGATAATCAGCAGTTGGAGGGTTAAAAGATGTTGAAGTTGTCGTTTGTTTCATGTCCTATTATTCTTAACAGTAAATCATTTCACCTCTCTTCAACACCTTCTTTTCTTGTTCAAGGAGTGCAACACATATTTATGTAACAAACACTGGAGACGATCAATTTTCGGATAACCAGTGCAGGTAGTACTCGTGCATCTACATTACATATACTGGCCTCCCTGTCCAGATCGGACACAGTGGCTCATTGCTCATGTGGGGCGTGAGCGTGTGCCCTTTTCTTCTCAGCACGCATGCTCATTAGGGGCGAATGCTCAAGTGTATACGCGTCTTTAGGTTTTTACTATTGGTGGTGTTATTTTCGTTTTTAGACATATTCACAGCAATTAATTTTACAGAAAACTCCAGTCCTACAATCAACAGTTAACAAAAAATTAAATATCCTGTGTATTAAGTAATTCAACTGAAAATCACGTTTTTAATTTTGTCTATAAGCAAAACATCATATGTATATTCATATAAAATTTGTTTTAAATAAACATTTTAAATTATCACTAGGGGCTCTGCCCCTGGACGCTCCGCGTCCAAACCCCGGCTCGGCCTTCAGCCTCAGATGGGTGCTTCGCTTCGCTCGCAGGTGGAAAATTCGATAAAAAATCTCGTTAATCTTTTGCTCGTTTGTACATAGGTGACCGAGCATAAATTAGCTGTTTTATTTGGCAGCTGACTCAAACTCATTAAACATTATCTCCATAAGATTAACATGGGAAATTTGAAGGACTGTATACAGGGGCTCCTTCTCGGGTGAATAGCGGCTGAACGGATGATAATATATAAGACTTGACATATCTGTGAATGATTATGTTCAGTTTTTGATCCAAATTAGCTGTTTTATATATAATAGGTTTGTAACAACCAATGTTTGAATTGAATTAAAATATAGTTAGCATTTTTCGTTGATTTTTGTTTGTGTTTGTTTTTAGTTTGTCAATGTAACCTCAAAAAGGTAATACTACATTTGATACTGATTTGATCCAAATCAGTTGTTGATCAAAATCAGCTGTTTTAAGCTTTTCATACGAACAGCTGTTTTTGTGTCCTTGATAAAATCAAAAGAAATATTTCTTCTTCTTCCTTAAGATTGACCTTCCATAAGATTAACATTGAAACTTTGAGGGCCACTGGGGCGTAGCCCTAATGTCCTAGGACTTCGGTAAATGCTTGATGACATATCTACAGGTAATAAGACACATTTTAAAACAAAAATCATCAAAATCGGTCCATTAGGAGAGGCTGGGCGATTGGAAATAGGTTTTGACCAAATTCTTTTAATATATATAGATTTCCGTCGTCTTTGAGTTAGATCAGATGTTGAAGAACGACTTCTTGCATTTTACAACGGTTATTTTAATAATTCGACGGAAGGCCCTTTCAACAGCTGATGGCTGAATGGAACTATTTCGCTTCGATATTGCATACCTGCTCCCCAAAATGAAGTTCTATATTTATATTTGGTTGCACAGGAATAACCAATATGGTTGTGACAAATATTTAACCTGCAGTATGGGAATTCAAATATACGTTTCGGATAGTATTTGATTTGTTTAAATACTATGTATATACAGCAGTTACATTATCCCTGAACCACGTAAATTTATTTTTCTGGAAAATAAAAAAAAAACAGTTTTTCAAGTTTTACTGAGATAAGTATTATTTTATTCGGTTATTAATTTCAGAATATATATCATGCAAATGAAGGAGGCATTACAAATTATTTTGAAACACAATTTAATTTTTTTTAGAAATATGTCTAAGGTCACAAAATATATAACGAATAGCGCTTGTAGGCTGTAGGTTTTATACTAAAATCACGAACTTCCCACAAAATTTGTTGCATAAATTCTTCATCAAACTCACCAACAACCAGCAATGAATAAAAATACAATATTATGAAAATAATTTGAACAATCCAATATTTTGGTGCACTTTGCCTATAACAATATTAAAACATTTCTGTTACTAAAATAACATTGACAGAAAGAATACATTGACTGGGTGGAACGAAGTGCAGAGACATAACACGATTTTACAGTTTATAAAAACAATAATTATTGAGCTTGTCTTGTCTTGAGAAGATAACTTGATATTATAAAACATGAAAACAAAATCTCACAATTATATATAGATAGATAAAATAGATACATAATAGATAGAAAGATACAATAGATAGATAGAATAGATAGAGCATCTATATAGATATAGTTAGATAGCTATATAGATAGATTTGATATATTCATAGTTAGATAGATAGATGGACCGATATAATTGACCGAGCGTAAGCGAGGTCTCCGTTTTAACTCGACCGTTCGGTATTTCGTCTGTGTGTCTGTCTCACGATTACGGCCAAACGCCTTTACCGATTTTGATGATTTATTGCATGAATGTTCCTTATTCCTAGGCCGAGCCATGTATATATAAGGTTTTTTTCCATTTTTCATTTTTAACCCCTTAAATAAAATAAAAATGGCGGCCGGACCGTTTCTCTCAGTGTAAGCTTTTTTCCAAAGCCAGTTTGTGGCTTAACCGTAAGTCGAATTTAAAAACTAATAACATTTTGCTATTAAATTTTAAGCAAAGCAAATTAAATTTTAAACAAAATTGTATTCTTGATTTTTTTCCGTATCTCTAATGGTAAGCTCACAAAATGGCCGTAAACTTCGAATTTGTTAAAAATAGTCCAAGTTTTTATATTTCAACCATGTTTTTATACGTTTATTCTAAACCAATTCAAACGTGTTCCATAGTTTTTTTTGTAGATTAAGGTTTAAAGAATTCATATATGCCACTAAAAAAAATTATTGAAGTAAAATTAAGAAAGTTATTAGCTCAAGAAACAATCACGTTCAGTGACGAAAGGAAAATGTTTAACTTTAGGCCTACATAAAAAGTAGTAAAAATTATTGTAATGTTTTTCATAAATGTAAAAAAGTTTCGTAATTTAGTTCTAAATAGAATTGTATAAAAATATTTATCAATTTCAAATTTATTATTTTGAAAACACCAGTTTTTATGTTCCTACTACAAGACTGCTAACAAAACTAGGCCTGTTTTGAATAGTAATTCAGGAATATATCATTTGCCCAAAAATGACATATTATTATAAGAAAGTGTAGAGGACAAATCAAAGAATTGAACTGTATACGTATAAATTATCATTGTAAATTTCATAAAAGTATTTGACTTAGCTTTACTTGAATTACAAAATGAGATGAAACAAATGAAACCTCGTGGCGATAAAGGACATACAAAAAATGACCGTAACAAAAATGTACCAACACACCGTGGGAAGTGTTGGTACATGGGTTAAGATCACTATCACGACGTTTTAACATCGTTTGTCTTCATTATTTCTAATATTGGATTATGATATGGAACTTAAGTTAACTTATGATACATTGTTAAATTTGAGTTATTTAAGTATGTAAATATTTAATTGTATGTTATCCCTCTATAACGCGATATTTTTAGCTATCTTACGCATTATTAACCTAAATAAAGCACAATGCCCCTAAAAGAAAATCTTTAGCAGTTAAAGCTCAAGAAAATAAATAAAAACGAGAACTAGAAATCCCGGAATCCCGGGAATTGTAAATAATGTTTCACTAGCTAGACCTTGTGCTTACTTCCTTACTGGCACACTATTTTTAACCTAAGCTCAAAACCACATTTGTTATTTCAACGAGCGAGGTCTACTGTTCACAGAACTACTAGTATGTAGATAGATGAAATAGATATGTAGGATATGTAGATAGATGTATAAAATAGACAGACAGATTATTGATTTATAGTTTGAATATTGTAGTTCGTTCATCGTTAAAGTGGCGACATTGAAACGCGTTAGTAAACGTATTCGTTGTGAGATTTTGCTTTCAAGTCTGATTCTATCAAGTCAGTCTATGGTTATAATGACCATAGGCTTAACCAGGACGACCGTGTAGAGACGGGGGGGGGGGGATAGAAAATGTTAAAATGTAAAAAATTAACATGCAAAATAACACGTTTTAGGCTTACCAAAAGTACTTTAAAATGATATAGGTATGTATAATTTTCCACTTCTAATTGTGATTCAGGTCTATTTTAGAAGAATTTAGAATAGCAACCATCACTCATCCCCCGTCAAATCTTTCTGTGTTCTGCCTCTAACCCCATAGGCTTGAAACACACACGGCGTTTTTTTGTCGGCTGCGGATTAGTTACCGTAGCCGCTCATAAAATTTAAAGTGTGCATACAGGGTGGTAAAATTTCCTACGCCGTCCAAAGCCTCATTGGGATTCATTAAATTTCGAAGTGTCTAGATCATCAATCACGAAGTGTGTTCTGTAATATATTATTTCTTTTAATGTTTTATTGACATGAACAGAGAGCAACTCTCGTTCTTTGAGGAACTAGAAGAAACATTTTTAAGTTATTTAAGAATGTCTGTTTCGTCATTTGACGAACTACCCACGCGGCTGAAGGATAGTATTCTGAGAAAAAAATACTAAAATAAGGAAAATTGGCGTTTTTTTGGTCACGTTCGCCATTGTTTCGGCTGAGACGGTGGGAAATTCGTCGATTGTAGTGGCAGCGAGCTACCGTCAGCGGAAAATAAACCGATCGTTTATTTTTCCGACTAATGTGTATGCTCTAATACAATACTTCGCGGCACTGTTGATATGATGGCGACGGTAAATAATCCGTGGTGGACGAAAACTCCGAGTGTGTTCCAGGCCATATGCATACTGCACCGTATATCAAATAAAGTGCCAGTGCCCAATTCGACCAAAGATAATGTGAGGTGTTGAAATTTGACATTTGCATAGGTGTTGAAAAAAAGCTACTCTTAAGAGCGTATTTTAATATAAACAAAGTGCGATATATTATTTACAATGGGGGGGAGGGGTATAACCCCCCCCCTGGTTACTGGTTACGATTATGATAATGAGAGCGAATATTAGTCAGAAGTTTCCTATATATGTGTGTCCATATTGACTACATAAGATTGTAATTTTGTAATGTAGTATGTACTTTAACAATTTAGTTATACTTCATCTTCACAAACATATCCCGAATTATGTTTGGAAAGAGTCTATAAAGCTTTTTCTATCTGGGAGAGAATAGATGCAGAAGCTGTAAACTATTTTAATTTTTGGTTAATACAAGAACATTAGTATCGCTAATTGGCAACGCGAAGTGAAGATGCATAAGACTATGAGAC
Organism: Philaenus spumarius; assembly: GCA_018207615.1. NCBI lineage: Eukaryota > Metazoa > Arthropoda > Insecta > Hemiptera > Aphrophoridae > Philaenus > Philaenus spumarius. Next base: position 65,625 of record JAGFPH010006297.1, read on the forward strand.
TACTAAAAAAGTGTACATTTTATGGGTACGAAAAATAAAAGACGGAAGTCTTGTATTTTTGTTAGTTCATATTGGATAGGTAGATTTACAGAGTTTTAAAGTTATAAAGAAATTAAAAAATTAATTCTGCAAATAATAAATTAAACTGTATTTAATTTCAATTAGTTATATGTAATTCTACAATGAGTATAGTTGTAGGCTAATGAGTGTATAAGTGCATGTTTAATTGGGCATTATTAATTCCAGCAAAATAATGGGTGTGAACGCGTTTAGTAATGACATCCTGCAAACGCGAGGGTTTCCACGCCATTTATTGCAAACTCATTTAACAGTAAGAATTGCTGGTATTGAAGAGATTTATTGTAACCTTTAAAAAAATGCTTTAATGCATTTCTGTGCTGGAAATGGCATATTGAATAAGCTATAATTTCAAACGGTGGGTTTAACATTGTTTGTGTCTTCGACGAAGTGCTGGGATTCATTAACATAAGTTCAGTTATCTTTTGAAAACAATAGTAGATTTGAAGGTTTTAAACACTTTCTCTAGGATACTGAATGTATAATGGATCATTGTCATTTGAAAGAAATAATACAGTGATGGGTAAACGCACGAAACAAAATGTTTAACCGAAAAGATTTTAACCGAATAAACAAAATATAAAAGTGTTCTCTGAAGACATTTGTTTATTTGGAAGCAACAAACTATGTGTTAGATTTTGAGCTTGTTTATCTACAGCCGTTACAATATTCCAATCCAAATTTATTAAAATTCTGTTATTTATTGTTCGGCAACTGAAAGTTACTGTTCGGCAAATTCTAGAGGATATTTTATTTAAAACATATTTTTAAAGCAATTCCTATATTTACCAGTTCATATTACGCCTCTTATATACTTTTCAATTTATTTTTAGTAAAGTTGTCAAATTATTCATAACTTCAAATCTTAGAGCGTAGACAGTGTTAATTAAATGCCAAAATCATATTATGGAGTTTAGTATATAAAAAGGATTTAACATAAGTGTTAAAAAGAACCAGCACGGCAAAGGCATACTTTTAAGCAAAACAATAAGTTAAAAATTAAAAATACAATTCCAAAGAACGAAATCAGCTGTTATGATCATATATATACCAATAGTTTAAAAATGCTAGAAGATTAAATGGCAAATAACTGAAATGTTCCATCAGCATTACTACTTTTTGTTAAATTACTCTATACTTTAAATGAGCAATTCTTGTATCTATCTTTATTTCTATCTTTGTACTTATCTTTGTATCTGTCGCGGATCTCTAAAGCGGCTCTAACAAATTCAAAGAAATTTTGTATTTAGTTATAGTTTTGATTTTTAAGTACACCCATATAGTTGTATTTCGTGTAAAAACGTAATTTTTTGAGAAAATCTAATTTAAAAGTTGAAAAATTTTAACATAGGGTCTTATGGGTTGCCATGTTGGTTACAAAATAACAACGAAATAGTAAATAAAGCGATCAAAACAGCTGTTTATAAACAAGCCAATTTATACTGTTTTATCAGCTGTTCATTGGATAGTTTTTAATTACTGTTAAAAAACAAGCCATGACATTCAAATTACAAACATGGACTGGGCTGTTATGAATGTAGAAATTTGCCGAAATTTGTCAGCATGTTTAAAATAGTTACCCGAAATGGATAAAAACATATCTTCTGTGCAAAAGTTGGAAATCGCCGGTTCTATTAATGACAAAAGTAAATCGGGAAAACCAATAACATTTACGTAAGCTACTATGTTTACTGAAGTTTCGCATGAAACAACTTTTTGGAATATAAAAAACAGTATTGCTTGACGAGTTAATATTGGAACGAAGTATTTGTGGTAGGAGTTAACAAATACAAAATGTAATCATAAAGATTGGTTGCTATGGCAATGACAAATATAAAATACGAGTAACGAAAACGCGTTACACAATTGGTTGATATGGCAATGAATGTAAATACATTCAAAAAACATGTGTTTTGCTTCAAAATTAAGGGACGATCGGTTCCGTCCGGCGTAGGTAGTTCAGATATTGTCGTCAAGCGCTGAAATACATTCAATAAACATAAAATGTTAATTCATCAGTCTAGGCCTAACCTAAAATTATTGTATTTGTTTTGCCGTTAAGACAGGTAAAATAAATTAAACATGCAAACAATAATTATTTTAGGTTAGGCTTAGACTGATGAATGAACATTTTATGTTTATTGAATGTATTTACAATAAGTAGACATTTAACTGTGTTTACCGTCTTAGCTTTGATGTTATAATTCATTATACACCTTTATTATAATAACATTTAACTATGGAAATAGTTAATATTTGTATAAAAAACAAAATAATAATAAACGGCAATTGAAAGAATAAAACGTATGTATGTAGCCGTTAAGGCTGGTAAAGAATTGAAGAAAAGACCTGATTAACTTCGTTCCTGACGGGGCGGGGGTCCCACGACAGCACACATTTACTTTTTATTAAGATAACGGTTTGGTGCATGATAGCATTTAAAGATGTATTTCTACAAAGCATAACTGGAATGTGATGTTAAAGTAATAGTCCCTGCATAGAGTAATGAGACTTTTCCAGAGATCAATATACTCAGGCAGCCTCACACCTAAATCTGTAGTTTAACAGATTCCAATAAACAAAACGTGACCCAAAACTACAACTGTTGTCAAGTATACGGTAAGAACAAGGAGAAAGGAAGTCGCATACTTTTTGTAAAGTATGTGACAATAACCGCAAAGAGCAAATTTTCGATGTGACAAATAGCTTGCTTATTCTCCTTCAGATGCGCTCCTTATTAGAGTTACACAACTGGGTAGAATAAAAGAAAAGATAACTTGACGACAATTTAAAGTTGCAACTTTTCTTCTGTATGAAGGTATACTTTATAGCGTGAAAAGAATGTTCATGGTTGAGTGCTTTATGAGTTTGTCTTTAACACAAAATATATTTTCTCATTTTAGTATTAGTAGGGTAATATTATTTAAACAAAGTTAATAAAAGTAGGGAATCAGTCTGGGTTTAGTTTATGTTTTATTTTTACTTATATATTTTATTTAAAGGTTGTGCCGTACAGCATTTTTGAGGGTATACTAGTAGCACGATAGCGATTGAATACAAGTGTGTGTACGTGAATGTAAGTACGTATAAACATTTATCATTTTACTAGGTAGTGAAAATAACAAAAAGTGAGTTATAGCAGTCCTGAGATGGCATGGTATAGAATTAAAAATATACCTTATTAAATCTTTTGTAGTGGTCTCAATGTTTTTGTACACTAACGGATAATGTTATCCTAAAATTACGGAAGGGATGTTTTATTTTGCTTATGAAAAACCTCTGCAAAATGATGAGTACGGTGGGCCTAAAAAAATGGCAAGCTTCGCAAGTAAGGCGCTCCCTGAACGGCAGACTGAACTTAACGTTGATAACTGTGCAAAACTTTTAATTCTGACACACTAAACCTATTTTCTGATATGGGTTTAAGTATTTATCAATCATATGCATTTTATTCAAGGACTTTAAGACTATACCAAATGCAGTAAAACCGTACAAGTGAGATAGCATCGACCAATATCTGGAGGATCAGGATAGCTCAGTTGGTAGAGTGTTGCCACGGAAAGGCAAAGGTCCCGGGTTCAAATCCCGGTCTCGGTCCATGTTTTTTCACTTGTAATTTAATTAATAAATTTATTATTTATTCAAATTAAACAATAGTTTTCTTCAGGGTGTGCAATGATACCACGAAACAGTTTAATCGAATTTCGAAGAAACTGTTAAAATTTTCAGTAATTTCCATATAAAGATTTAACTGCAATTCGTAGAACCGAAATATAAAAATAAAATGTTTTGGTAAATAATAATTTTGTGTTTATAATCGAGACGAATTGTAATTAAATTACTTCAATATAGGACAACATAAGGTCATTTTTTGTAAAGTACCAATTGTACATTTTGTCTGTAAATAAAACTAACTGTTGTACGGATATTGCAAAAAAAAAAAGATTCCAATAGTAAAATCATAAACGCTTACGAGCGAAATTCTAGTCGAGTTGAGAATAGCACATTCTGTTCACCAAGTTTGGTCCATTTCCTCGAGTGCTATTGTACACCTTTAAGAGTTCCTGCAAAAACTGTGAACGATGTCCTTTTTTTGTTCCAAATTTATAAACGAAAAAATACTTATTGAAATTTCGGAAAATTTCTGTAAATTAATCCGTAAGGTTAAATTAAGGCTTGCTGTAAGTTATCTGGCATATATTTTTTAAATAAAGCTACAGTCATCTACCGTTGGTTTGACAATATGTTTGGTGTGCTAAGTAGTTAAGTGTCCTTTTAATGTTAATTACTTTTTAATAATCCCTAAACAGTGTCGACTATAATGGAGTATGGCATTATCGGACGTGAGTGCAGTATTTAACATTTCCCCTGTGTCGGCTTGTTTCTAGAACACTCTTTCTAATAGAATAGCTTGATTTACACGAACAAAGAATTTACCATACAATTATTGTTGATGAATTTTTACCTGCAATATTTTTAGTATTCCCTTTAAGAAATTTGTTTATAAAACAGACTACAAAAGGTTTTTTAATTGAATTATTTAAAACCAGATGTATTTTTTACTGACTATAGATTGGAGATTTCTGTAAAATTAATGGTTGTATGCATATGGTGAAAATTAAAAATATGACTGCCTTTAGTCAAAAGGTTGCCTACAAGCGATATTAAAATCACTCTCGAACGTGGCAATAGCATTGCCCAATCTTCTCAAGGCAAAATCTACTTTCTACCATTCCTTCACTCTATTACAGTGTTGCACAACCTTAGCTAAGAACATGAACGGTCGAGTTTATATCAAGACTATAGCTGAATATCCGTGATTCCCTAAAGGGAATTAGTTTTTTCATCATCATTATGTTACATAATTGTAATATTTTTTTACACGTGATAAAACAAATGTAAAAGTGGTTTATTTTGTATACCGGTATGTATCTTGTAAGAAATAAATATACAAAATTTCAGCTTTCTAGCTAAGGAAAGTATAACATACAATATTTATTGTTTTAAGGGTTGTTACAATACTTAAAGGCTAAATATTTTCAAATCCTTTCTTAGTTCGCCTTTAGCCTCTAAGAGCAATACGCGTACCAAATGTCGCGTAACAAATTCATTTAATAGGCCTATTTATAGTTTTAGGGGTTGTTATTACATTTACAACCATTAACAGAACGTGGCAAAATGTAAAATTGGATTATTTTTCATTGTAACTTGTATGAAAAAAATATTTACAAAATATCAGCTCTCTTGCTTAAACAAAAGTATAAAAATGTATATTTATTTTTAGGGGTTGTTATCACATTTTCGCAGCTCATAACGAAATGTAAAACTGGATGACTTTTTATATGAATCGTGTAAGAAATAAATGAACACATTTTGAGCTATCTAGCTTTAAGGAAAGTATAACAAACAATACTTATTGTTTTAGGGGTTGTTCCAACCCTTAAAGGAAAACTATTTTAAAATACTTTCTTAGTGCACTTCTAGTGCCTCTGAAAAATAAGTATACCAAATTTCACGTTCCTAGGCCATATGTTTTTTTTAGATATATAACAAACAATGTTTATTGTTTTAGGGGTTGTTCCAACCCTAAAAGGCCTAATATTTTAAAATCCTTTCTTAATGCGCCTCTAGAGTCTATGAGAAATATGTGTACCAACTTTCATGATCCTAGGTGGTATGGTTTTTGAGATACTGTGATCAGTCAGTCAGTGAGTGAGTGAGCGGGTTTTCGATTGTATAAATATAGATGACTCTTTTCAAACCACAACTACACAAGCTCAATGGTGAGGGTGAACTTTGATCTGAGATTAAATAGGGTTGGTTTCGGCGAGATCTAAATCCCCAATGGTAACTTGTCAAATAATCGGATTGACTTAAACGTTTTTATTTGTTTTTGGAGCTTATAAATTGCATTGTGCTATTGATTTACAAAAATTTAATCTGCAAGCACTGTTTTTAATATTACATTTCGAAACATTTTGCAAGACCATGCATATAATATAAACTAATTCTTCAACAAATGTAAAATGGAACCATTTTGAGTTTTTATTAATTATTTTAAATATACTAGAGTTTTATCATCAGTTATTATTGTTTTAAATTCCCACAAATTATCTGAATATTAAGACTATTTTTAATTGCTTCATCTGAAGGGGGTTATAATTTACATCATGTTAACTCTGCGAGTGTTCTTTTTTATGGAATAACGCACTGATTTTCCAAATGGCTAATATATTTTAGAAAATTTTTTATGGTAAAGATAATTTTCGTGAAAGACTCTAAATGAGTTTCTTATTAGAAAAGATAATATCAACAGAATAAATACAGTGTCTGGCTGTGTATTTCTGGTATCAGAAAAGCTAGAAGTTTAAATAATGAAATTGTTCAATAGCTAGAACTAAGTTATTTCAAGCCTTCTTGGTTATAATTCGAATGCGTCCAATGAATTTATGTATTAAGAGAGTAAAGTAGGTCTTACAGCATGAGAGGAAATGATGCCTTGGTAGTTAGAAAGGATATATAGAAAGGATACGTGTAGCGAGTAACGGAGAGCGGTAATTTCTCGAAAAATAAAATAAAAACACGTTATAGATTTTCTAAAAATGCAGTATTCATTACATTTCCTACTATTTTTATTATAATTATATTATGTTAGAGATATACAAATTATAGGTTGACATTAACAGAACAATAGTAATATAAATAGGTAGAAGGAAATAAATAGCTATAAATGAGACTCGCGACAAAGTAAATTCAAACAAGTGATTGTATACCCAGACATTTTCATGGAAATTACTATTGATTAGGACAGGTTGACTTGGATTGGGATATTAATAGTGTAGTACTGGATCAGAGTTTTGATTATGTCAGAGGCACTTGAATTGGGAGTAGGGTGCTTGAGTAGTGTTGACATGAGTCCTAATGCATGTGCAGTACAGACAGAGATTTTGCGTGAATAATAGGATTTGTTTTTTTATAATAGTGAGATATCACATGCAGAACATTAGTTGGCATGTTACTCCTACATTCGGTGTAGTGTTTGTTGCCTATCAAAATCGCCCTCATATACAAATCGTGTTCCGATAATGTATTGAACAACAAGTACTTTTTTTACCTAAGTGGGAAAATGGTTTACGTACAGAGAGTAGGACTCCTGTTTCTTCAGTTTACCTACTAAAAGCCCCTCCTTCAGCTGCGAGAAATAACATCATGGAACCGCTTTTGCATTACTTCATAATGGTGCTATTTAGTATTATTCTTCAGTATCTCTGCCTTTTTGCTACTTCTGTTTCATTATATCAGCTCTAATAGTCGGGGTTCTTGCTCCTTTTGTGCCAGGATCGAGTTACACAGCCTGGTTGTTGCCTCCTAATACTGTTTCTTCTTCCCAGCATTGTGCTAATAGTAATAGAACACTCAAACGTCAGTCCAGTCACATTGCTCTACTCCTCCCTGTCCAGTTTCCATCCAGAGCAATCGAAGAATGTGTGCTCCACAAAGTAGTCCTACTGAGTCACTTTGCGTCTTCTCTTAATTTAATTCTGTGTAAGTAGTTCCGGAACTCTCCATGCCCAGTCAGGAATTGTGTTGTATAATAGACCAACAAGTACTATTGAAGTACTTTTGAAGCGTTGAGTCTGTTTATTGTTCAGAGAGCGGCTAAAGCGAACAATAAAGGTTTTATTAAACCTGAAGCAGCCGATTTATTCAGCGTGTGTTATAGAGTCACATTCAAGACCCCTTTAATAAAAGCGTTCTTTGCAGCGTGATGGTCGACGTCAAAAACCAGATCGGTTGCTGTTATGTTAGAATAGAGACGTCTTTATGAGTCAGGGCGTTGGACTGCAAAAAACGCCTGCATAAAAGAGCTCTAACCTCTAAACAATGTTAATTTGCGTGCAATACATTTGTTTTGCACTCTGAGAAGTGATTAGCAGTTTCAGAACATGTTCTTAGAACATAAATGAACACAGTTGTAGAAACAATAAAATTGTTGAATACTAACTAGAGATCCTGATGAAATCATTGTCTCACTCCTGTCCTTTATTCTAGTTATCCGTAGTCAACAGTAAAGCCCAGCCAGTCTTGTATTATTTCCAATTAATTAGCATAGTCATTCGGTGAACAATTACGTACAAAACAACTTCTAAACAAGGCTAATTTATTCAATGAAATGCAACAACTTACATCCACTTGTTACTTTGAAGCCAGAAAGGGCACGAAATCGTTGTAGGGCGTCAGCAAGTTATGGACAGATAAGCGAACAATTCTGAACCCATAATCTCAGAACCGTTCACGTGGGGGTAGGAAGAGCTTAGGGTGGTACTTACCTTACGCAACAATGCATTGCAGCGCGTCCACTGCGAGAGATTAGGGTCAATGGGAGAGCTCGTTTATTTTCTTGTTTGCATATCCAGTTGAAAGAGTCCCATACTTATGGCAAGTGTTTACAGATAGAGTAGAACGTATAGTTAGGCTAGTTTATGAAACTTTATATTGATTTACAGTACTAATCACGAGCGTGAGGTATAATGACGGAAACTTTCTTTCACTACTCACGCACATGCAAATACACTGATTGGTGCACTTTAATGTAACCTTTTAATTGTATACACTTCATATGATAAAAACAGACTTATGGAAATATATAATGAGTTTTTAATTATTGGTTGGTAACAAAATGTTTTACTTTCTATTTGAAAACTTTGTATAAAAATAAGAAATTACACAGGGCGGTAGAATAAAACTTAAATAAAGAATCTCACAACTTTTACGTTTATTAACTCAAACTCGTTTCAACGACATTGTCGTCATCTTCAGTAATACCAGAGCTAAAATTACCAAACTTTAACTAATTTCAGTTACATTACACTCTAATAAAGCCATTTATCTTTTAAATGCCTTTACATAAATAAGGATCAAAGTTATTTAGAGTTAATAGCATTTTTCGAGTTCATAAAAAGAATTTTTCTGTTTAATCTAAAAAATACATCTTACGGAGTCATGAAAAATGTTTTTGTAAACATTATTAATATTTGATTAAATATATTGATGTCCTCACCGGAAGGTAAATTGTAGAATTAGTTCAAGTATAAGTAGAACAAACAAACAGTATAAGTAACATATATGAGGTAGGAATAAACAAATACGGGGTTTAGCTTGATCCACCTTGTTAGGCTTGAGATGGTTTGAAATAGGTTTACTACAATTAACTTATCCTGTTATGTTACTACAAGATGAAATATTGGAAGTAACAGAAATTAGACAACAGTAAAACTAAGATAGTCATTGCAAGATTGGCCGAGAAACACTTGCAAACAAATGTTCATATTATAAATAAAATCCCTGAGATTCACGTAAATATCTGCGCATGCGTCAGAATCCAGTTCACCTAATCCCCACCAGAGCCTCTATCCCGAGATATCTCTATTCCGTACATCGGAGTAAACAATAATGTTTTGCATTTGTTTCTCTTGGGGGTTTATGGGAGAAGCGAACAGGTTTTCAACCCTCTAGTTTTAAACAACTAAATATCATTATAAAACGCCGAAATAAATACTGGAGTCTCAATCAATCAAGGTAATTAATAAGTCACCCGTAAGGACGGGTAATGTGTCAAACCAAGCCTAAAATACAAGATCAAAGACTACCCGCATAGTTTAATTTGTGTACTTGTGGTTTCCTGTCGGTCTACCTCATAGGCGTAACCAGGACGACCGTACGGAGGGGGTTACAACGACCGGGGGGGGGGGGGTTGGAGAGCATGGATAATTTTTAAAAACTAAGATGCAAAATAACACGTTTAGGCTTTTCAAAAGTACTTTAAAGTGAAATAGGTGTGTATAATTTTCCACTTCTAATAATTATTGTGATTCAGTCCCATTTTACAATAATTTAGAATAGCAACCATGACTCATCCCCTGCCAAATCTTTCCGTGCGTGCGCTGCCTCTAGCCCCATAGGCCTGGAACACACTCGGCGTTTTTTGTCGGCTGCGGATTGTCATAAAATTTAAAGTGTTCACGCGGTAAAATTTCCAACGCCGCGCCGTCTAAAAGAATTGGGATTCATTAAACTGAAGTGTCTAGTTCATCAATCATGAAGTGTGTTATGTAATATATTATTTCTTTTAATGTTTTATTGACATGAACAGAGAGCAACTCTCGATTTATTGTTATTTCGTCGCCGATTGAAAAGGAAGCAAATAAATATACATACTGTATTTGGGTTTATCCAATAAATAAATAAAAGAAGAAAAGATTTTGGAGCTTTCTACACTGTGTTTCCTGATTTCAGGAACTAGAGGAAACATTTTTCAATTATTTAAGAAAGTCAGTTTCTACATGAGGCTGAAGGATAGTAGGCCTATTCTACGAACAAAATAATAAAATAAGGAAAATTGGCGTACATTTGGTCACGTTCGCCACTGTTTCGACGGAGACGGTAGAAAATCCGTCGATTGTTGTGGCAGCTAGCGGCTGCACAGCTACCGTCAGCAGTAAATAAACCGATCGTTTATTTTTCCGACCAATATGTATGCTCTAATATTCTCCTTCGTACCACTGTTGTTGATATGACGGCGACGGCAAATAATCCGTGGCGGACAAAACTCCGTGTGCTGCCTCTAGAACATTATACTTTGATACACTATACTGCATCTTTATAAAATATAGTGCCAGTGCCCAATTTGACCAAAGATAATGTTAGCAGTATATTGATAATTTATTGTAGCTTGATATTTGAATAGGTGATGCAAACAAGTTACTCTTAAGAGCGTATTTTAATGTAAACAAAGTGCGAAATGTTTTTACAATGGGGGGTTATAACCACCCCCCACCCACAAGTTACACCGATGGTCTATCTACAAGGCCAACTCCCACTAACCGAAGAAATGGTCCCATAATTTCCTAATAAGTCTACGTTGTAGTTTAATTTCAATTTCGTTTTTACTAGCTGACCCGTGCGAAGCATTCGCATCTAACTTACTTAAATGACAACAGCTGGGTATTGTTATCATCAGTGTTGCCAACGCCAGGAAAATATCCCTACAACTTACTTGATCTTACATCACTTTTACTTTTGTATTTTTATTTTATTTTCGTATAATTTTATTTTGTATATTTTTCCGGTGTAGCGGTTAAGGAAAGCTTTAAAATGATGCCTCATTCGTGTAATTTGATGATGTATTAAGGAAGTTATGGCGTACCGACAAAAAAATGGCCTTGAGAAATAATATATGTGATAGGACCTATTGTTTTGATCATAAGCATATAAAAGTTATATTATTTTAAATTATTTCCAAAGATTTTAATATTGAAAAAAGAAATTGCATCAACGCCCAAATCTATATTATTTTTCTGGGTTCCATTTCAGGAAGAAAGTAGAAGATAATATTTTGCAATTGTTTGTATCTAAACGTATTTAGTACTATAAAAAATTATGCACAATGTCTAAATATTCTATCAAAATTAAGAAATTAGTTTTTTAATGTTTAACTATGACGATATGAATTTTATTGGTACGCAATATTTGGAGTGTTCATAAAGTCCCTATAAGCCCCTCATTATTTTTGTTATTGAAAGTAAGTTAACAAAACTTCGTATATATCTTGTGTTGCATAAAAGGACACATTTTTTTATATATCTGACCATCTATGATTTTTGGGGGCTTAGGGGGGGGGGAGGGGTGTTAACATTAGCCCGGCAAGGGGTGTTAACAATTTCAAATATAAAAGTAGGTTATGTAATACACCATTGAAAGAAAAACTTATTAAAAGATAAACACAATGGCGCAAACTAGAGCTTCATATGTTATTTCGTTTCAATGTAATGGACAATCAAAGTTCTGGAAAATAACATACAACCTACTTATTCCTAATATAAACAAATGAATAACCTGCTTGTATGTTGTGATAAGAATATAATTTCCGGAACTTTGATTTTCCATACCTTTTAAACGAAACAAGTTACTAAGTTCTAGTTTCAACATTCTGTTTCTATTTTAATAAGCTCTTTAGGTGTGTTACTCGAACTACCTTTATATTTGAAATTGTTTACCTCCTATCACCTCCCAAAATCATATTATTATAGGTTCACATATGTCAAAAATTTGTCCTATTATGCAACACAAGATGTATACAACGTTTTGTTAACTTATTTTCAATAACAATAATAATAAAATTGGTTAAAGGGACTTTATGAACACTCTATATAAGCACCTCTGTCCTGATTGGTATAAAATCAACTTAAAGCAAAAACTATTTAAGGTAAAAATACGAAAAGATTTACATATATTTTAATGGGGGTCATAGAGGATCACTAAAACGGATTTTGGAAAATTTGGATTTTAAAGTTTAAAAATGTCGAAAATATAGAGGTTTACTCCCAGCTGATAAAACAGCTGATTCAGATCCAAAACTTAACAACACAATTTTTGCTACATGCATATATTGAACTAACTCACGTTTCTTGAATGCATTTACATTCATTACCATATTTACCAACTTGGTAAATTTAAAACGAGTTAGTTATTCTTCACAATCAACAGCATTTTTAGGTTAGGTTAATATGATGTAAATAAAAAAATATGTAAGGATGAAAATATTCCAACACAGATGGAACTCATATGAATATTAGGAAGAGAAAACATTTATTTTGTTTGTATGTTAAACACAACATCAGAAACTTTTCAGCTGATTTGAATAATTCTTCCTCCACTGTAGGGTATATTCCATCCAGATGGACGTAAACAATATTTTATCTTGATAAATCCTCAGAGAATCAAGCGTTGAGCAGAAATGACACTGCACCAACCCGCCTTCTACTCAGAGTAAGGAGATGAATACGAAATGCCATTCTAGTATGAATAGAAATGTGCTTATTTGTGTGTTGGAGGCAATCTCAGAAACTGGATCAATTCCGTTGTTCCTTTCATATGTCTATGATGATTTCGATGTTAGATTGGCCTAGGCTATTCTTTATCGCGATACATTCTTAAACCTTAGTGGGCCTACATCGGTCAACCGCTTCTTACGCACAGTATATCTAGTAAGAACCCACTACACAGTTTATACGAGCTACATGAATATAACATATCCATACATCTATATCTATACATTATCAACCATAATGTAAATACTTTATGTCTACTCCACATAACATTCAATATTCCATTATTGGAGATGACTAAAACTAATAGCAAATGGTTCCAGTGCTAAATTATATAAGAAACACTTCTAAGTCCGAAAATGCTTTATCTTTTCTTTTTCCTCCATAACTCAAGTCGTTTGTTTTATACTGTAATTGCAAATTGTAATATCCTGTTTCTACAACACTTTAAATTACAACTTAAAAAATCAACACAGTTAATGGATTTTACAGGCTTTTGTTTCATAATAGTAACTAACATTATTTATTTGTAAAACTATTCATATGTCCACTAGTCTATATTTGCTAATTGTTTGACATTATTAGTAACGTTATTCGCGAATTTCCATAGGAAAAATGAGCTATTGCAGTGGCCCTTATGGTAAAACCCAAGGTCGGGACTAGCAAATGAGCATCGATCATGGACCCCAGAACACGTTTTGGGGTTTCATTAAAATCCATGTATATAGAGTGTGTTCGCACTCTAGCGGCCGCATTTTAAGTCCGATTTGGTCCAAATTTGGTACACATGTTGGTTGTCTACGTCCAACACGGACGAGTTTGTTAGCAAAAAAAATCCAACAACCAGAAGCACATTTTTTGACTGGAAGTAACTATGTTTAGAGATTTTTCCTACGAGAATGAATTTTTTTAGTGGTTTTTCTAAAAAAATACATTTATAATGTTATTCTGTACATTTCGTTTTTTACGCGACCTTTTATAGCTCGCTTGGCTTCCCCAAAATCTATCAAAACTTAAAATACCATACAAGTACCCAGTTTAAAGCCATCTGGTGGATTCTACTGTGGGGTTGGCGTGCGAAGTACGCAATGCACTATGTATTGAAAATACTTCCAATGTGCGGAATGGCGTGCGAAGCACGCAATGCTTTGTGTATTGTAGATACTCCCAATATGCGGAATGGCGTGAAAAGCATTTTGCAACTATTCAGCACCGTCGTGAATAGACTTATTTCCCAAATTGTTGGTTGAAACCCTAAAAAATAGGTCTATAAACTTAATTTTTGAAATTTGCTCAACTCACGTTAGCGGTTCAGCTGCGTGGTCAAATTATTTTGTATTTTAAATGTGTAGTTGTGGTTTAAAGTTATAATACTACTTGTTCCAACCTTTAGCGGAAAATCATTAGTTTGTGAAAGTGTAACTTAATTATTTGGTTTGATCAACGACATGGTATGTTTAGAAACCCCATTTTAAACCCACAAGTTTATTGTGTTATATGGAGCTACACTTACAAGTTTTGATCGTTTAATAATACCACAGGAATTCCGCTTAGCATCATTAATGGCTTGTCTGTATTCTAATTTTTCCACAATAAGATGAATCTGCTTATAGGCCTAAAAAAAAAATATTGTAAAAAATTCATAATAGATTTTCATCTCAGTATTTCATATTCATATTGTGTTAATTCATTTCTAAAAAGAGCATTACGTTTCTGTTTCAATTCGTATACCGTTTAAAATAAAACAGGTTTTTATTAAAAATTGAATAGTTTGAATTATGTGACACAAGTTTCAATTTATATTTTCGCTTTAAAAATCACGATGGTACATATACCTTTGTTCATCCGCAAATGTTTTATAGAATATCGGATACGAAGTTTATGATTTAAATCGTTACATAACAAGATAAGTTTTACTTATTTTTTATAACAAATATAAAGAGTTAAGATTATCTAACATTTTACCACAGAATAGTGTTAAATACATATTGATTTTAATTATACACAAAGTAATCTATTAACATCAAACTGTATTTTTCTTTAAAATCTTTGAACACTTCAGTAAAAACCTCAGCAACAACAATTAGCCTAAAAAGTTGAAAACTATTATTAATAGATTAAAAAATCTTTATTGGTTTCTATAGTTTTTTGACGAATGATTTTAGACTTTGTGAAATAATATAAGTGTAAACGTGCAGTATGACGATTGAGTGCAGAATGGATATTAAGGGCCCGTTGTGTTGTAACTGCATTAGCTGTCCGTTGCAAGGATTAGAAGCCCCTCAAGGACACGCCAGGTGGTTGGTGTATTACCACTTTAGTGTTACCAACTGCACAAGGGTCAAGCAATCATGTCGTCCCTTAATACCTACTGGCTTAGCGGGAATCAAAGAGTTCGGACTGAAGTAATAAGTAAGACAATTTTCAAGTGTTACTTGTTATAGTTCTTCAAATTTGTTATACGAGCTATTTTATGAAATTATTCGATAATGTAAAAATGGGCCATCTTTTATAAAATATTTCTTGTATAACACGTAAGAGGTCGACATTACATTTTATTGAATGTGTATAAAAACAAAATTTAACATAGAAAAAGGTGGGAAATTGTTGATTGCTTGAAGCAACACAAATGTAATTTCACAATATGAGTGTAATGATATTATGTTATAAAATTCTAAAAATATTAATTATAAAAACAGAAACAGAAGGATGGAAATATTGATTTGAAATTTTCTGTTTATTATGAACAACCTATATTTTCCGAAAAGTACAATTCAAAACATAATATAAGAAAAAGGTGATGTTAATAGAATGATCTGTAAAAAAATAGTAGCAAATACTATTACAAAATATGATTAGTACTAAAATATAACAAGTATAGAAGTCGT
>JAGFPH010006298.1:30221-46606 GCA_018207615.1 Philaenus spumarius
TAATTATAACATCAAAGCTAAGATGGTAAACACAGATAAATGCCCATTCATTGTAAATACATTCAATAAACATAAAATGTTGGTTCATCTGTCTAGGCCTAACCTAAAATTATCTTGTGTATGTTTAATTTATTTTACCTGTCTTAACGGCAACAGACATACAATAATTTTAGGTTAGGCCTAGACTGATGAACTAACATTTTATGTTTATTGAATGTATTGCAGCGCTTGACGATAATATCTGGATCGTCTCTTAATTTAAATTTATGAACCAAAACTCAAAACACACTTTTCTTGAATGCATTTACATTCATTGCCACAGAACCAATTTGGTAATGCTTTTTCGTTATTCGTATTTTATATTTGTCACTTCCATAGCAACCAATTAGTAACACTTTTTTCGTTACGCGTTACATTTTCTATTTTTTTGTTAACTGCTACCGCAACCCGCGTTAAGGGACTTCGTTAAACAAGGGGTATGATATTTTTATAAAAAAAATGTTTCTTATATGTAGTTTTGAAGATATGTTGGTGTTCGACGGATTCGTATACTTAACACAAACAGTATAGCGGATCCAATCTTTTGTGGAAACATTTTGAAAGAATGTTTTTATTGTGCTATAAAGCTGTCACTTCTCATTGGTCCCCAAACAGCAATGTAAAATGTATTTATTCCCCCTACTGCTGTTGATTGGATTGCTAGTGTGGTGTATTGAGTATTTGACATGTTGATGCGTTTTTGTTATTAAAATCATTTCGGTCAAGATGGCACTTCCCAGATTAACTTTTCTAGAAAAGAGTTGTTTTTCATTTTACAAGACGAACACATTACCCAGATTGACATTCCATGTAAACTAAATTCACTCAAACCATGGCAAAAAATAGAAGTTCAAATTAAGAACAAATAATACGTCCACGCAGCTGAACCGCTGACGTGAGCGTGAGCGTATTTGGGAAGTTGATCTACTCTCGATGGCGCTGAATAGCTGCCTTGTTTGTACCTCAGCCTGCTGAGGTGCTTCGTTCCGCTCGCAGGGGAAAACTCGCCGTCGGCCTTGGATCAGAAGATGCCCACCCACATGGTGAAATCCCCCTCGTGAATTTGAACCGGGTACTTTTATGGTATTTTACGTTTTGATCGATTTTGAGGGAAACCAAGCGAGTTATACGGTCGTGTAAAAATACAATGTGTACAGAATAATATCCTAAATTAATTTTTTTTAGATAAAACCTCAAAAAGTTTTATTCTAGGACGAAAAATATTTAAAAAACAATTACTTCAGGTCAAAAAACGTGCTTCTTTCGGTTGTTGGATTTTTTGGCTAACGAACTCGTCCAAGCGACATAGACAACCAACGTTTAAAAAAATCGGTCTTAAAATGCCTCCGTGTTCTGGGAACCATGACCGGTGCTCATTTACTACTCCCGACCTTAGGTCTCACCATAAGATGCACTGCAATAGGTCAGGTTTCGTATGGACATTCGCTAAAAACATTGTAATAGAACATACAAAAAATTTGACAATTCTATCAAAACCTATATGTTTTATATTCAATTTTCTAAAACAGTACAGTAATAGGCCCTTTACGCACAAAAGACATTTACAAATATTGTTCGATAAATCGTCAAATAAATATTAATGTTTCGATAAATCGATAAGTTATCACCGCAACTCGATAGATTTATTCACTAAAAGATTGTTGTTATACTTAACAAGAAAGACATGTTAATTATCATATAAAAAAGTTTTTTTTAGATGTTCGATCAACGATGTATAGGTCGTTGGCCGTTAACGGGGTTAACACGTTCACTGCTACTTAAATTTCGTATTTCCTATGCTAGGAGCTGACCTTTTATTTTTTATATTTATAGCCTAAATGAGTAGAAATTACTTAATTTTTTATTTTTGAACCTTCCTACGTAATAATCACTAATATTTTAAAGCATTCGCACATGTGCGAACATAGCACAAAAGCTTAAATACGCAATGCATTTGTATATTGACAATACTCCCAGTACGGGGATTGGTGTGCGAAGCACGCAACGCATTGTGTATTGAAAATACTCCTAATACCGAGGTTGGCGTGCAAAGCACGCAATGTACTGTGTTTTGAAAACACTCCCAGTACGGAGGTTGGCGTGCGAAGCACACAATGCACTGTGCATTGAAAATACTGCCAGTACTGGGGTTGGCGTGCGAAGCACGCAATGCATTGTGTATTGAAAATACTCGCAGTAAGGGGGTTGGCGTGCGATGCACGCAATGCATTGTGTATTGAAACTACTCCCAATAGGGTGTTGGCGTGCGAAGCACGCAATATATTGTGTATTGAAAATACTCCAGTAAGGGGGTTAGCGTGCGAAGCACGCAATGCATTGTGTATTAAAAATACTCCCAGCAAGGGGGTTGGCGTGCGAAGCACGCATTGCACTGTGTATTGAAAATACTCCCAATGCGGGGGTTATAGTGCGAAGCACGCAATGCATTGTGTATTGAAAATACTCCCAGCACGGAGGTTGGCGTGCGAAGCACGCAATGCATTGTGTATTGAAACTACTCCCAATGCGGGGGTTGGCGTGCAATGCATTGTACGTCGGCCGCTTCTCATAATGTTTAGTGACAAGCTCACATGTGCCTCCTTAGCAGTGAACGTGTTAAAACACCGACAGCAAAAATAACACAACACGGCACCATTCATCGTAGTCCCACAGCAAGGCGCTGCCGATACAATAAGGATACAGCGCGGTGTATTAATTGCCTACCTGTACGGCGCACAGGCAACTGTGAAGTAATGCACTCATACCAAACATTATTTCTACGAGGACCGCAATCCGTTATAGTGTATTTTTTCCTTGCTTTTTGAGAAATTAAAAAATATGTAGTTAAAATATTTATAAATAGCCGCCATTTTCCAATATGGCGGTCAACTTTCGAATTTCTTAAGGGACACCCTATATTTTATGATGATTTTGGATTTTACTACTTATTTTAAGACTTCTTTGTTCGTGATGTTTTTTTTTTATACGAATTTTTAAAACTCCCTACCGAGCTTAAGATATTTTTGTATGGAAACATTTTGTATCAATGAAAACGCTTTTAACACTAATAAATCATTGTTTAGACAGACAAGTAACTTTTTAAAATCAACTAATATGATTTTTGTTATTTTTGTTAAACCATAATTCCTCTGAATTAAGGGGATACGCTGTCCGCCATATTGAATCTGATCCCCATAAGAGCAATGCTACAGAATAAGCAATTTTCTCCCGTTATTTGTGGAATAAATTAATATTTGGTTTCATTTTGAAGTACTGTCTTAAGCGGATGTTGATTGCCGAAAACATTTTCAAAAACCGTTGTAATCTATATATAAAAGCGAAATACCACTGACTCACTCATCACGATTTCTCAAAAACTATGAACGGATTGAAATGAAATTTGGTATGTAACTTCCTCTAGGGCCATAGGTGCTCACTAAAAAAGGGTTTGAAAAAATTCGAAATGTTAGGGGGGTTTGGGAAGATCAAAGTTGTTAAAAAGGATTTTTTCAAAACTTCCAAACGGATTGGAATGAAATTTGGTATGTAGCTTCCTCTAGGGCCATAGCTGCTTAGTAAGAAAGGGTTTGAAAAAATTCGAAAATTTAGGGGGGTTTTGGGGGGATCAAAGTTATTAACTCACGATTTCTTCAAAACTACCGAACGGATTGGGATGAAATTTGGTATGTAGCTTCCTCTAGGGCAATAAGTGTTCCATAAAAAAGGGTTTTGAAAAGTTTGAAATTTTAGGGGGGTTTGGGGTGTAAAAATTACTAAATCACGATTTCTCCAAAATTACCGAACATATTGGAATGAAATTTGGTAAGTAGCTACCTCTAGGGCCAAAGGCGCTTGCTAAGAAATTTTAGGGGGGTTTGGGGGGATCAAAGTTATTAAATCACGATTTCTTCAAAACTACCGAACGGATTGGAATGAAACTTGGTATGTAGCTTCCTCTAAGGCCATAGGTGCTCAATAAGAAAGGGTATGAAAAATTTCGAAATTTTAGGACGGGTTTGGGGGGATCAAAGTTACTAAAATCATAATTTCAGAACTTTTATTATTATGAGAATAGTGCTTTTATTATTTAAGATCTATATGTATAAAAACCAAATACCATTCACTGACTGAACACTTAAAAAGAATACAATTACGTTAAAACGACTGAAAATACCAACCACCACGGGCAACGCCGTACGGGTCAGCTAGTGTTTTCATAAACGTAAGATATAAATAGTAAACTTTATTAATTTTTTACTCAGTTGTAAAAAAATATTGCAAAAAACCTTAGCAATCAACACCCACAATCTATTTTACTTTAAGAAAAAAATACAGATTTTTTTTTTTGGCGAAAATAACGCAAAAATATGCACATTATTCTGCACAATTTTTTACACATTATAGCTCGCTTGGTCCTCCAAAATCGATGAAAACGTCAAATACTATAAAAGTACACAAAATCTATGTGGGGGCCGACGGATCCATCTTTGTACGTTGCGAGAGACGCGAAGGTGTTCATAACCCGAGGCCACAAGGTCGAGGCGCAAACTCGCAAAGCAAAGTTTTCCCGCTGCGAGTGGAACGAAGCAGCTCGTAAGTCGAAACTAGAGGCTTAGGTGCAAACAAATTCTACTAATATATTTCGTAAACGCAGGCAGCTATTCAGCTCCATCGTGAGTAGATCAATTTCCAAAATAATTGGTTGAAACCCTAAAACATATAAACTTAAGGGTCGGCTCTAGCTGTCGGCCATTTTGGCTGACAATCCATAAGACCAATGTTAAATTAAAATCCAAATTTTTCCTTTATTTTTGATCGGAAAATTATAAACGTTATGTCATTTTAAAGCTATGGTCAATATGCATGCAAATGGCTTTTTAAAAACTAAGAAAAATATTTTGTTTAATATGTATTAAAAATTTAAAACATTGATATTTAATTTTTTTTTATTTAGTCAATATTAATTTTAGCGAAAGACTACCAAGCCATTCGCCTGAAGAATTTCGTCCCCAAGACTTTGGTATTTTTTTTAAACGCTATTTTAACAATTGCGGGTTTTAAATGGATTTATTCTGAGCAATGTCCGTGTAACCTACCGCCGCTATAGGGTGATTTTAAATATTTTTTACGTTGTAACTATTAATTATAGCGAAAAATTACCAAGCCATTCGGATGAAGAATTTTGTCCCCAAGAGTTTGGTATTTTTCTTAAAACGCTATTTGAATAATTGCGGGTTTTAAATGGATTTAGGATGAGCAATGTCCGCGTAACCTACCGCCGCTATAGGGAGTCGCAGGTTGCTTTCTGTTTTACTAGAGCCGACCCTTAATTTGAGAAATTCGCTCAACTCACGTCAGCGGTTCAGCTGCGTGATCAAATTATTTTCTAATTTCCCTGGTCTAGAAGGAGTTATTTATATGTTATTACGATGGTGTAACTGTTAATAGTATGGACCACGTGACGTGTTCTAAACACTTGTGTATGCTTATGTCAAAAGGTTCAGCTGTACATTACTTCGTAACTCTAACTACAGTTTGTGAAACAGTTAATACACCAGGCCACATTGTTATACTGTGCCACCCTCTATGTACTTGACTCTATGAATACATGGCCTCGCATTAAGCCTAACCCCCTTGTTATATTGATTGCGCCCAATGCGCCGGCGCTAACCTCCGAGTGCTTACGTAAACCCGCCGTTACAACTATTTTGGCAAGAGTGTTTACAATGTATTGTGGTAAAACGTAACCGTGGTACGTGTTTGTAGTGCGAAACCAAATTTGATTTTGGTGTTATTAAAACCAAAAAAATACTCTTATTAATTTAAAATAATTAGCGAATTTCCATAGAAAAGATTACCCATTGCAGTAACTCTTATTTTGAGACCTAAGTAAATGAGCACCGATCATGGTCCCCAGAACAAGATTTCGGGTGTAATGACAAATTGTATATATATATAGCCGAAGGTTTCTACGTGGAAATAACCAACTCGTTCTGATGTTTTACAGTAAATTTTTAACTTCTTAAAAAGAAACTTAGCGTGATAAAACAACAAAAAAAAGCTTTTCACCAATCTTTTCCTTTTTCAATCACTGCTCAGTTCGGTCGTGAAAAATCATGATATAGCACTTAGCACATCAAAAAGTTTCATCAAAATTCTGTATGTAGTTTTTGAATTAAAAATTTGTTTAAAATATGAATACATAGATTTTTTAAGCACTTGGAAGATTTTATTAATGATTTTCACCATCAAACCGCACCCAACCATACCAACGCACCCAATAGAATAAAATAACAGATAAAACAGTTGATTCGAATGTATAATCTTTAATAATTTTAGGTTAGACTGATGAAGAAACACAATGTTTCTTGTATGTATTTACATTCTTTACCATAGCAACCAATTGAATAAAATAACAGATAAACAGTTCATTCAGATGTCCAGCTTAATAACAATTTCCATCATATATTTTATATTCACCAGAATATTGCCATTTAAAAAGTTTACTCTTCTTCCGTGTGGTCTTAAGCACACAATTTTTTATCTCATATTGATATATCTTATCTTCTAAAGCGAGAGATAATTATTGTTTGTCTGCTAAATGGATCTGGAATCTCCGTCTAAGGATTTTTGATTTTTTGATTTTATATTAGGCTTTTGGCCACGAGAAATCGATTGAAAATGGTCACCAGTCTGGGAAAATTCGTTTTCTACGTCTTTTTATTAAATTAAAAAGTGAAATTTGTCCATTTTAAACAATACAAAGCACAGCTGATGCAAATGTTTTCAATGCCATTACAATAATCATCTGCTTTCTTTTAAACTGTATATTTTATTAGAGGTAAGCCCACGGTATGGTAAGCCTAATGTTGTATCTATTTATAGTTACCATGACAACGAATACATAATAAACATACCCTTTATTTAGTTGTTTAATGTTATAGGCCTAACCTAAATGATGTTCACGGAAATTTGCAATAATAGTAGTTATTGACGTGAGCGAACTAGGCCCTAGGAATAAATCGATATTGAAATAATACTTTAATTTAGGTTTGACTTATTTCTGAGGCATAGCGTTGAGATTGTGGTTAATCCTTTAAACTGTATTTTTTATTACAGGTAAGCCTAATGTTGTATATACCCTTTATTTAGTTGTTTAATGTTACAGGCCTAACCTCAAAACTCAATAATCCAATATTTATTATTGAAATCATAGCCCTGCTTATAATCGAGCTTTAGCTCGGTCTCCAGGTACTCAAAATAATTTAGAAGTTATTAATATTACAATGAAGAAATTACTAAATCGAATATGTTTATATGTTATACGAAGATGTAAGAATGTTTCCGAAACTCAATAAATGGGTACCTTGTCTTTAAATTTGTATAAATAAATATATGTATGATAAAAGGTTATATTTATACTCATTTTATAACCTCAAAGAAAAATTTACTAGTTCTGTAACTCATATTTAAAAAATCAATTTCACAAGAAATTATATTATTGATGGAAGTTGTAAACATAAACCCAAAGTTAATGCACGGTAGGTTTTGTTTCAGTATTACAGATGATGTGTGAAATCAGCTGTTACATTATATTGTTGCTCACGTACGTACACTCGCTTTTATAGGAGTTAATATTTAAACATACTTAGTGCTAGTTACTAGACTCGCTATTACTGACTTTTTTATTAATTTAATTCTTTTTTAAACTAGTTCTTAATGGAAGCGAAGTTTTATGCGTGTGAAACACTCACTCATCAGATGTTTTTCATATGTTAGTACCCTTTCCCGGCGAGAAAAACTCTTTGCTACTTGATTATTTAGGTATTTTTTCTGGCTTTTGGCCCTAAAATTTCCATGCGTTATAGATCAGACAATAAGAATCTATCAACCCTATGTTTGTGAATAAAAAATGAATGCGTTTAAGGCGTAGACTAGAGACCACTTGGTTTTCAATATTACATCTCGTCTTGCAGTCTATGCACGTGCTGTAAGGACCGCTAAGGGATGCTGCAAGATGCATCTCATTTTAGCACTGCTACCTAATATCATTGAAGAAACAACAATAGCGTTGTTTCTTCAATGCTAATATTCACCCTTTCCAGACCTTAGAACCGCCGATTAAGCCTAGTAAATACTTATGTCAAACCAAACATTTTAACGCCGTTATGTTTATCCTAGAATAATAATTTTCAACTAATTTTAAAGAAATGTAGGCCTACATTATTATCCTATTTACAAAAACGGGATGGATTGTTCCTTTTTTACAAACTGATTCAATACTTTCGTATAAAATGTTTATTTGTTATTTATGAACGCTCTTTAAAATTAGATAAATTACTTTTTCTAGTCGTTCTTCAGGCTTTTACTTTGTTTTGTGTTGTGTGTGTTTTCTTTATTATATTTTTGAAGTGGAGACTTTTATAGGCGCATCGAGCACTTAAAAAATATACGAACTCTAAATAAGACACGTACGATTTAGTCGATGATTTCTTCTTCTTCATCGGTTTACACACGTACTAATATAAACCAGAAATACGTGTGACACCTCTAAAATGGACATAGTGTTTTCTTACTTCTTTGTAATGTCTAAATATGCTCACTTGGTTGCTATGGTAATGAATATAAATTAATTAAAGAAACGTGTGTTGGTTCCGTATAGGCATAAAATAAAATTATGTTGTTAAACTTGTTATACAAATCAGCTGTTTAACTTTAATGTTTAACAACAGATATTACAATTTAGAATAAAGTGAGCCTTTCTCGAAGATATTCAAGAAACCTTTGTTGGTTAACTTCTGTCGGTTAACTTCCCACGACTGCTTTCTTTTTTTTATGTTGTTAAGTATTGCTTGTTTTTTTTTGCTTTATACTTTAGTTTTGAATATATTTTAGTTCTTATTGTACAAGTTATCATTTGTACTACTCAGTCTGCAGTTCTTTGTTCAATATTGTTATGACCACCTAATAAGTAGAATATGTATACTTCATCTTTGCCTCGGTTTGTTTATTATAAACTAGTGGACCTGGCAATGCTTCGCTATTGCTTGATTTAATTTGAAGTGTAGTTATTCCATTTCATTACATTGACTTAAGTAATCGAATTTCAAAATGGTTTTTATGCCGCTTAAGAATATAGTACACAAATTTAGATTTATAGTTTGTAAATCTTTATAGATAATACAGTAAACCTTTTGTTTGCTTTTACCTAATCTAAAAAAACTCATAGTTGTGAAAAATTAATTGTAAAAAACTTGATTCTAAATTAGCCCAATTGATTGCCAATAAACTATGTTTTGTTTCATTTAAGGCCTAACCTAAAATTATATTCAGTTTTTGACCCAACTCAGCTGTTTTATATAAATTACGTAACAACCAATGTTTGGATTGAATTAAAATATAGTAAGCGTTTTTAGTTGATTTTTGTTTGTTTTTTGTTTCTTAATGTAGGTAATATAATAAAGCTAATACTCTTCAAATTTGCTAAGTAATGTTGCTACGGTAATGAATGTAAAAAAACATGACGTGTTGCTAAGCTTTTTAAACGAACAGCTGTTTTTTGCACTACGGTTTTGAGTCTATACAAAAGAGGCTGTTTAGTTTTTTCCAAATTTGAAACTTTTCGGGAAACTTTTCAAATTTGTCTTTATATAAAAACCTAGTTCGGACTATTACGAACATTTTAAAACAAAAAAATAGCCAAATTGGTCCAGCCGTTCTCAAGTGATGCGCTTACAAAGGAACAGCAATACATTTTTATTATATAGATTTACTGACAATAGAGATATTGTTGCCTATTTTTATTACTTTCAAATTGATCGTTATTGCTTATGGTTTTATTTATTTTTGTTAGCTGTCGTACTAATATTGTACTGTTATCCTTGTTACTTATTTGTCAATAATGAATGTTTTCTACTTGATATGTATTTGAATGATTTTGTAGTTCATTTTTTATCCTACTGTTGAATTTACTTTATATTTAGGCTACAGCTAGTCGCTATTGCTTTATTATTGTATCTCTTTTCTTTTTTACTAGTTATTCCTTTATTAGTAGTAAAAAGCTAGGCACAACTAGTAGTTCCTTTATTCTACTAGCTGGTACTAGCTGCCTTCGCGCGCAGATGTGATTGAATAAATAAAAGTACTGCCGGGTAAATATTGTGCCTTTCCATTACACGCACTAAAAAAAAACTATTTTAGATCTGAGTTCCATGGCCCAAAAACGCACAATAAATTTCGCCCGAATCGATCCATGAATCCCTTTTAGGCCTATGTAAATTATTAGCTATCCACTAATTATTATTGTTAGTTTCGTCAAAATTGGTTCAGCCTTTCCGTAGATTAGGCCGGACAAACAGATAGATAGACAAAAAATACTAAAATCCATGCTTAGGTTTTGGTAAAGTGCGAATAGACATATGAGCTTAGAAAAAAGTATTTATTTCGAAATCGTAGACAGACATTTCAATTTTATTTATACGTTGCAGTAAATGTTCTATATTATTGTTATCATGCGTTGATTTTTGTTCTTAAGGTTAAATTAAATTGCTCTTAAGAACTAAGTGTGCTTATCTATATATTATAAAGCCCGGTCCTTCATTACAGCACCAAACCCAATAATAATAATATTATAGAACGTGAATAAATAATACAATAATAGTATCGTTATTAGATATTAGATAGATGGAAGAATGGCAAATAGATAAAGGTTATTTGGAATAAGTAGCCTATGCGTGACTTATTTGAAAGCTTATATTATCTGTTACTGTATACATTTTCGTACATTTTATAACAGCAGTTTTAAAAGGTTAAAAGAACAAGCAAGGCTCAGGTCTACACTTTAATAAAAACTTAACCTAAAAGTTAGAAATACAAATAACTGTTTCAAAGTTTGAAATCAGGTGTTAATGGAAATTTTAGAGCAAACAGCTGTTTTATCTGTTATTTTATTCAATTGGTTGCTATGTTAATAAACGTAAATACATGTGTTGGTTCATCAGTCTAGGTCAAGAATTTTTCCGACTAAATTTACAAATATTGAAATAAAAAACGTTTTTATCTCAAAATGAATTATAGCCTATGTTACTCAGGGTTAGTGTAGCCTTTTACCAGTAAAACTATTTTTTCAATCGGTTCAGTAGTTCCAGAGATTACCCCCTACATACAAACAAACAAAATTTACCTCTTTATAATATTAGTATAGATTAAGCCCTTTCCTTCGTTCTATAATATTATAGAACAGGAATAAATAATACAATAATAGTATCATTATTAGATATTAGATAGATGGAAGAATGGCAAATAGACAAAGGTCATCAAATGGTTATTTTGGAATATTTTTGAATAAGTAGCCATGCATGACTTATTTGAAAGCTTATAATAACTGTTACTCTATACATAACACATATTTATTTATGCATGTATATATTGAAATGTGTTGAAGTATTCAAAACCCTACATTATACGAACACTTCCAACAATTACTTTTCAACTGGCCCTTTTTAAAGCCGTACATTATGAAAGTAATCATTTCGTAATTTCGAAACCTGTACTTCGTGCGGCAGGAATTGTAGGTAGCGGGGTTGTCGCGGGGCGGGGGATGAAAATGGCGGGATCAATAAGTCAGCAATTACCCGAGGGAACCGCCATCTTGTATTCTCCACGCTCGGTACTTCGTATACAATATTCATTAGAAATAGGCTGTAAATAAACAACGTATTAATTATACAGAATGTCGATTAAGTCGATTTGTAATATCGTAGTTGGCTAATGTAACCTACTCCCCGGAAAAAAATATTTCCTAAAATTATTTCGAAATTTATATGCTGGAAAGATGCACGTATTTCGTTTTTAAAACGTCCTCTTCGCTCGTTTGGTTTAAATTCAAACGAAATATTTAGTAATAACAATTAATTTATTTCCTACGTAAATTCGTTCCCCTACGGCGGAAAACCTCGGTTTGCAATTTTGCACCTCGACCTTACGACCTCGCGTTATGGACTGCTACGCTTCGCTCGCAGCGTACAAGCACGGCCGTCGGTATCGGAACAGATGATACCCCTCGTGAATTTGAACCAGGTATTTTTATAGTATTTTACTTTTCGATCAATTTCGGGTAAAGTAAGCGAGCTATAAGGTCGTGTAAAGAACAAAATATGCAGAATAATCTATACTTATAAAAGTCGAATACCATTGAGTCATTGACTCATCACAGTTTCTCCAAACCACGAGGCCTACAAACATGAAATTTGGCACTAATACTCTTTATAGGCTCTAGACGCGCACTAAGAAAGGGTTTCCGAAAATTACTAAATCACGATTTATCAAAACCTACCGAACGGATTGGAATGAAATTTGGTATGTAGCTTCCTCTAGGGCCATAGATGCTCGCTAAGAAAAGGTTTGAAAAAAGTCGAAATTTTTAGGGGGGTCAAAGTTACTAAAAAGAAACACCGAACGGATTACAATGAAATTTATTATGTAGCTTCCTCTAGGGCCCTAGGTGTTTGCTAAGAAAGAGTTTTTTTAAATCGAAATTTTAGGGGAGGTTTGGGGGGGGGGGGGTAAAAGTTACTAAAAATCCCCATAAGAAATAGGCCTACATAGTGTAATATATTTATTGATATAATATATTTTTTGTTAATATACATTTAACTTTGATTTGTCTATCCGTGCAAAGCCGGGTCGGGCCAGCTAGTCTTCTATAAGTATTTGTTTAGATAAATCAAAAAAGGTAAGTAATTCTAGTAAGAAAAATCTCAAAAGATTTTTACTTCCGGTAGTTTGTTTTTTATCGAACTTATCAGGGGTACTCAGAAACCCAACGTGTGTATTAGATAGGACGTAAAATATCCTAAACAAAAATAAGTTTAAAAAAGTCGAAAATAAGTTAGCAAAACTTTGTATATATCTTTTGTTGAATAACAGGACAAATTTTTGGACATATCTCACACTCAATGATATTGGTGGGGTTGAGGGGGTTAGGGGAATAACAAATTTGAAAAATGAATGAAGGTCATGCAATACACCGTTAAAAATCTTATTAAAACAGAAACAGAATGACGCAAACTAGAGGTTAGTATCTTGCTTCGTTTCAAAGTAATGGACAATCAAAGTTCTGGAAAACGATATTGTTATCATAACATCAAAGCAGGTTAATTTTCATCGCATGATTTCGGTCCGAGTCACAGATAATTAATACTAATTATTTTTGTCGTTAAGTTTAAGACGACATGTTTCGGAGCCGTAACGCCATCATCCGGTCATCCCTCTGGTGAGTTCGTCGAACATTAAAAACATTAAAATTTTATAAACGCACACAATTACACGGACACCAACACACAAGTCACAATTCGTCGCGCAAATAAATACAAATAGACCTTTTTTATGAAATAGAGTAGGCTGCACTGCACTATACTGACCGGACGTTGAGATGCGGCTTATTTCGTGTGTTTATTTGCGCGACGAACTGTGACTTGTGTGTTAGTGCCCGTGTAAATGTGTGTGTTTATGAAATTTTGATGTTTTTAATGTTCGACGAACTCACCAGAGGGATGACCAGATGATGGAGTTACGGCTCCGAAACGTGTCGTCTCGAACTTAACGACAAGGAGTCACAAGACGGACTTAAGGTAAATAATTAGTGTAGGTTAATTTTGTTGATATTAAGAATAAGTAAGTAGGTTGTATGTTATTTTCCTGAACTTTGATTGCCCATTACTTTGTAACGAAGCGAGATATTACGCTCTAGTTTGGGCCATTGTGTTTCTCTTTTAATAAGCTTATCAATGGTGTATTGCATGACCTAACTTTATATTTGAAATTGTTGGCCCCAAAAATCATTGAGTTCGTATGTCAACAATTTTCCTGTTATGCGACACAAGATATATATAAAGTTTTGTTAATTTATTTTCTACAACAAAAAAAAAAATAAAGGGGCTTAAAGGGACTTTATGAAAACTTTGTATACAGACTAGGGGTTCCGCGGATGTTGGTGAACGAATAAAGCACCCCTCCAGATATTTATAAAACTGCTCATGAAGAAAAATCGTCATACAATTGCAAATTCATACAGATTAAAAGTAAACTACCTGGGTTGTTATTGAATCCATTGTATTTTCTCTTATTAATTACTAATTTTTTTTATGAATCTATTGCTCAAGTACTGTACATTTAAACAGAATTTATTGGCTTTTTGTAGAAATAATAATATCATATATTTATTGTTACAGATAAAAATGAATATATTAGAAAGGTTAATTACCTTGTATTTCCGTCTGAAAATCCAATGTTTTCTTCCCACTTCTGCTACGCAGCTTAATTTTAAAGTTTTATTAAACCGTGATATTCGTGCGTACTATGCATTTGTACAAACGTATTTGTGTAATCGTTGTGATTGTAATGTGTAATTTGTGTGTAAATGTATTAATTTATTTTGTGAACGCTGAAATATCAGTTAAATGCCCGTGATGACAACGCCTCAAAACGGCGGAAATAAAACAATTTTTAACACGATGATCAAGGATCCGACGATGACGGTTTGGCCGTCGAAACCAGTCGTCCTAAGGAGGAAGAAAACGTTGGATTGTCAGACGGAAATACAAGGTAATTAACCTTTCTAATATATTCGTTGAATTAACAATCCAGGAGACTACACATAAATATATTGTGTCTAAATTATATATAAAACCCTAAAGATGTTTCTTTTTGATACGAAAAATTACAAAAACAAATTTATTTCCGGTAAAAAATAACCGGTCGACGGATTTTTGGCAACCTAACTCGTCCAAGCGACTCAAAAGACCAACATCTGTAGAAAGTTTGGACGAAAATGGACGTAAAATGCGGCTGTTGGAGTGCGAACACATACAGCGACAAAAAACGTGTTCTGGGGACCACGGTCGGTGCTCATTTACCACTCGGTCTCACCATAAGAGTGAGCATAGGTCATCTTTCCTATGAAAATTCGCTAACAAAAGAACGATTTACCACACTATTTGGAACATTTATACAGCCTAAATAATACAATCTCTTCATTTTATCACTATTTTCTAAATGGTTTCTTAACAGGCATCGTTGGCTGTGGTTCGGATTCCACGTAAAACTGTAGGTCCCGTCTTCATTAGCCTTAAGTGCAAAACAGCAGGACGTTAAACCCAAAAAAAAATTATCACTATTTACAAAAATGGATTCGAAACTGTCAAAATAAGAGGAACGTTAATCAGTTTTAAAATACAAGCCAACTACTTCTGTCACATCTTCATCCAATGATACATACAGTACACATAAATGTGTGAAACGATAATAATTTTTGTTAAAATCGTGCACAGTTATTATATCCATTTCGTTGCCAGATGTCTCTTTGCTTTTCCATAAAGCTATTGATCACAACCCTGCCGCCAAATCAGTAGCCCCGCAAGTGCTCGAGGGGCTTCATCCCTTAGCAACGAAGTGGTGACGCGATGGTAACTTCTACACGTTTACATACACAGTATATAGCACCTGAAGCTAAATACTAGATTGACTAACCCACCAACCGTTTTACTGCAACTTAAATAAGTAATACTACAGTAAAACATCGATTTAATTAAGTAAATTGCGTTGATTTAATTTGATTGATTTGTGTGATAGATTACACCTGTATATACAATGTAAACAATCTAACTAACAGCTGTCGTGTTAGATAAACAGATTGTTAATAGATGGCGCCTTTCATCAGAAATTATATGAAGTAGGCCTACAACATAAAAGTTTTTTTAATAAATTTTTGTAACAAAAAAATTAATTTTTAGCTGTTTGTCTATTTTTTCTCAAGAGTGGGGAACATTACCTTTAAAATTATGCTTGAATAATTAGTTTTGATGAAGAATTAACGGAGCTATCCTTTAAGGTAATTTTATAATACTAGCTGACCCGTGCGAAGCATTCGCATAACTTACTTAAATCCCACTTAAT
The DNA here is from genome assembly GCA_018207615.1 of Philaenus spumarius. Lineage (NCBI taxonomy): Eukaryota > Metazoa > Arthropoda > Insecta > Hemiptera > Aphrophoridae > Philaenus > Philaenus spumarius. The sequence continues at coordinate 46,215 of JAGFPH010006298.1, forward strand.
TAAAGTACACACCGTATATTTAGTATCGTATAGTCGTATAGTGCGTTACCAACTTGCAGAAGGTAAACAACAACAAATAGGTGTATTCATAATACTGTTTATAACCAAGCTTACAATTAATTAAAAATAGCAATGCAGTGGCGTAACGGAAGCTCTCCAGCTGGGTATTGTTATCATCAGTGTTGCCAACGCCAGGAAAATATCCCTACAACTTACTTGATCTTACATCACTGTTACTTTCGGATCCTTTTTTTCTTTTTGTATTTTTGAAGTGAAAACTTCTTTAGCGGCGTTGGGCACTTTTTGCTTGGGGAAAAAGCATTGAATTCGCGACCGTTACCACTCGAGATATAGTATGTATTATATATATATATATATATATATATATATAT
>JAGFPH010006299.1:0-36597 GCA_018207615.1 Philaenus spumarius
AATAGTATATTTCACAACTAGTGGGATAAGTGTGATTTTTCAGATGCAAGTCGTATTTAAATTGCAAGTCTGAAAACACTATTTTATTTTATAGTGAACTAAACTAATTTCTAAAATAGTGAAAACACTATTTTTCACGATACTACAGCAAAAGATCATTTGATACAACAGCGAAAAATATGATTATTACATTTTATTTACATTTATTTTTCTTCTTACTGACTCAACAGGGTCTTCTTCCCCCGCTAATTTTTTCAAGCCCCGTTCCCTTGGCAGTGGTTTCGCTAGATAGTAGATAGTTACAGCGGGAATCTCGTCCATTCATGCGCGTCTGTTTTAATCAGATGTACATTATTTAAATAATGTATTGTTGTAATCAGCTGATTTATCCTCACTAGTGTGGATATGACGAACTTTACTTCGCAATATACGCAATAAAAAAGCAACTGATATTCCAGTAGAATCGTGAAAAGTCAATTGTACAACATTGGATATTTGTCATTGTATTCTTGCCTTATATCATAATTCATAACACAAGTGATTTTATTATATTAATGTAATTGTTGCACAAATGATTTGCAAAACTATTGCACTCATAAACAAGATTATGTGATTATATTAAAGTACACACTACATTGTTAACGTGCAAAATATTAACTGAATCCTTACAACTTTTATTTCTATATTCATTTGTTGAAACTTTCCAACTTTTATGGTCTGTTTAGAACAATAAACATTAAAGCGGATTTTTGTAACCTCTCAGATATTGTTCGTTGTATCACATTCTTACACTACTGTAAGCAAATGATTAACCAGTAAATTTAATTGACTGGCTTTGATATGATTTATGTATTAATTGAAACAGTATCAATACATTAATTAAACAGTTTAATAAAAAGAGAAACCTTGTATATTAAGAGAATGATAAAATCTCTTATGATTAAATTAATAATCGTTCTTGATCATAGCAGTAAAATCATAGCCTTCCCTATAATATGAAGCGTCAAATAATAGGTTTGAAGTGAATTCCGTATTTTGTTTCAGAATTTTAATTGTTAACAGTTTGTAATTTATATTTATCAATGTTTGAACAGTCGGAAAATTTATAAATTGACACTTTTAATAAAGGAAAGTAGTGATACAATTGAATTGTTTAAAGACTTGGGTTCATATCTAGTAAAATAATCATTGTTTCCAGGAGATTGTATTTCAAATTGTAAAGGACAGACTAGTTTAATCTGTTTGGCTTCCTGGTGTTCATTTATTAACAGGTTTATTATAAAAAGCCAGAATAGTATGAACTAAAGTTATACTCAAATGAAATGCTACTTTATTTAGTCGGTCAAATGATTTGCGTTTTCTTTGTTTGACTACCAATAAAATACGAACGAAGTAATTAAATGTATTCAACTTGTGGAGTCCAAACAGTGTAAAGAGGTTTCAACAAATACCAGTATAAACGCATTTATATTCCAGAATAAAATATTCAAATATACACTACTGTAGATGTTGAAATATAATTATTTCTTGGGAAAACGTCATTCAAATAAACCAAAGCTTTGACATATCTTTAAGTTTTTCTACTTTCCTCTAACTGTAAGAATAATGGCAGTTATATTGCGCTTTTTTATCTTTTTGTACAAGTTAACTGTAAAAAGATATTATGATTAACATTCAAATTGGATTCTGATCTTTACTCAGTAAACGAATAGGTATCATATATTTACTATTACTTTTATAATATTAAATTCAACTGCGATCCAAGTTTTGGTTTCATAAATTTATTGTCACTATAATGCTACAAAATGTTTTGATTGTTATTTTAAACTAATTTTTAAACTTTATAATGTACTCGTTTAAATAATTTACAGAGACTAAATTATTCATAAAAACACATTACATAAATCGTATTCACTGCACATAAATTGCATAGTATATATATCTAATAATGTATATTTAATATTTTTTTTAAAAGGAAGTGGAGTGCCAGACAGTCTAAAGACGATACGTCAATCTTTTGCAGGGTTCGAGCCTGGCTACTGGTTATAGATTTACCTGCGCTATACGCTGCGTCCACCATCTTAATTATTCTAACTGTTAAAGTAAAGCCAAGACAAAATTTTAATATTCAATTTAAGGCACCCATAGTGTTAGTTTACTTTACAAATAGAGGCAAGCATATTACGAAATATATAATACATTATTTGAACAAACAGTTTTTATTCAAATATTGATATAATAGGAGATCAAACAACTAAACCAAATCTTTTTAAACTCTACTAGCTGACCCGTGCGAATATTTCGCAAGTTCGGAGTAGGCCTACATTTACCTGATTTAACACGTTGATTTAATTCAGTTAATTAAGTTTATTTATTTACATTGGTTAATAAATAACAGTTTCTATATACAATCTTACAGTGTAAACAATCTAACTAACAGCTGTCATGCTAGTTAAACAGATGGTTAGTAGATGGCGCCTTTCATTAGGAACATACAGAGTATAATATAAAAGTTTTTTAAATCAATTTTTGTTATTAAAACATGAATTTTAAGCTGTTTGTCTATTTTTCCCGTGTAGTGGTTAAGGAAAGCTTTAAAATGATGCCTCATTCATGTAATTTGATGATGTATTAAGGAAGTTATGGCGTACCGACAAAAAAATAGTCTTGAGAAATAATATAATAATATATGCGATAGTTTAAATATTTACTTTATTTAAAATTGCATATTGTATGGTTTTAATTGTATTCGAATTTAAAGCATACAATAATAGAGTTGTTTGTTGAAAATTGGTTGAATGATTTTTACAGGGCATTAACCAACAACAAAGATAATGTTTATATTAATTTGACAAATGGATGATATCTTTTGGTTATTGGACTGTTATCTGACTTTCCAATTTGTACTAATAAAACTAACAAACAATAGGTTTTAGAGATGAATCAGAAACTGTCTAGTATATTACTTTCTTTAAAGTATATATTTTCATTATTATAAATAAAAGCTTATGTTATTGGTTCAAAATAAACACATTTAACGAATTAAATTTATTTCAATGTTCTAAAACATTCATTAAGGCAAGTTTAGATACACGTTACTCGTAAAATAAAATAGTTTCGTTATACTGTTATTACATGGGTTTGTTTTATGTTTACAATTTATATCAATTCATTTACAATACATACATTATTTTCATTATTATAATTGTTTCGGCATGAACTGTAAGAAATGTTGGTTAACGCCTTCCACATATCTGGTTATAATCTCCTGATAGTAGACGAATATCTAAAAATAAATAAATCCATCATATTTCAGCCCAGTGGAAGCAGCCGATAACAGTGGATCTTATTACATAAGTGCACAGTGGTTGTCTATTTGCGTGTTTTAACCTAACTAAACCTGTCTTAGTTAGATAATTAATATTTAAATTGTGTATTAAAACTAATAATACTAACCCTAGTTTTTTTTTGTGTGCAAGTAGATTAAGACCTTTTAACAAATAGTAGTTCATTTAAATTATTCTGGTAAATTTCAACACACCAATCCTATATAGTTCTTTAACATAAAGCAATAGGCTGGACCATACGCCATGGCGGATGGTTCAGCCATTCCTGATAGCATGGATGAAGATTCCAACCCACTAACGGCCATACGACACCACAACACCATGTTTCACGGCGCAAACGCAACAATCTAGACAATGGCGAAAAAATTGTATATATTTGCATAAACGATAATTTAACCCACTTAAAATTATCCAATCATAATAAAACTGGCACCATTGGAAAGGAAATGAATTAAACTTCAATTTTTGTATTTACAACTTTTTCGTAAAACGTATATTTACATACGTAATCATCGTTTTAAAATATGCATATCGGGCTACAGCTATTTCCGCGCGCGAATCTGCATACAATTGTACTGTTAATTCCCACTGTTTAAACGTATTTCTCCGCCTACACTAATATTCCTTTGGCATTTATAACGATACCATGGGATTCGTCATGATTTCATCTTTCTGTTGGTGTCTTCCAATCAGATGTCACAGTACAATTACTGTTTCAGTGAAGAGATACTGTAAACCCTTGCGATTGGACAGTCTCTCAACCAATAAACAGGCCATTTTGTCAACAGATATTGTAAAGGCTACGCCTTATCTTTTGACAGATTTATTGACACCATTTTGTAGAGGAAAGTCTGTAGTTTCGAACGGTGCCAAGTAATCCAGATATAACCGGTTTTGTGATTGTCTAGACAGCAGTGGAAAGTGACGATGTGGTGAGATCGCCTAGGGCGTTTGTTCCCACGCTATTCAAATGACGCGACCCACATGCACGTGTTGACTCGGGAGTTATTATTCGACTGATGTCTTTTTGTTATTCAGATAAATGTAACTCAAACACTTTTGTGAACTAAGGAAAGACAAGTACACCGTTCTTTTCTTTGATTTATCCTCTACACTTTCTTATAATAATATTTCATTTTTGGTCAAAGCATATATTAGTAAATGACGTTACAATCTAGGCCTAGGTAGGTACCAGTTGTGTACTTGAAACATAAAAACTGTTTTTTTCAAAATAAAAAATTTGAAATTGATAAATGTTTTTATACAGTTTTATTTAGAACTAAATTACGAAACTTTTTTACGCTTACTGTTTAAAAAGACACAACAAGCAGTAGCTTCAATAGTTAATCTAATTAATGAATCAAATATAGAAAATAAGATTGTAGATAATAATACTTCAACATTAACAGACAAAAGAAAAAGAAACAATTCAAGCAATGAATCTATTGATAGCAATCAAGAAAGTTTAAGCCTAAAATTAAAAAAACGTTATACTCAAACATTTAGATATTACAAAGAACATAATAGTGGTCCATTTGAAATTATAATACAAACTAAAAATAAAACTAAAATAAACCATTTTACAGTAGGTAAAATTATAAAGAATCACCACAATAACATTGATTTTATTAAAAGAACTGGTAGAAGCTTAACTATTATATGTAAAAACTGCATAGCAGCAAATGTGTTATTAAATTCAGAACATTTAAATGAGTTTATTACTTTTGTCCCATCAGCTAGAGTAGAATGTAATGGTGTGGTATTGGCAGAATCTAATGTTACAGAAGAAGAAATTATGTATGACAGTGAATGCATATACAACATTATTAAAGCTCAACGAATTAAAAAAAGAATTAAAAATGAATTAATAAATACAAATTTTATAAAAATTACTTTTAAATCTAACAAAATTCCGGAGTTTATTAATCTAAACTACGTAAGAATGCGTGTAGACCAGTATACCTTTCCTGTTAAACAGTGTTTCATTTGTTTTGCGTATGGCCATGTAGCCAACTCTCCTTGTAATAGGGAGAGACTATGTAGGGATTGTGGGGAAAAATATCATTCCAATGAATGTACCAATCCACGCTGTTGTGTTAACTGTAAAGGTCAACACAGTAGTAATAACAAAAATTGCCCAGAATATGCGAGACAAAAGAAAATACTAGAACGCATGAGCATGTTAAATGAAAATTTTTTCGAAGCCAGTACTCATTTTCCATCAAAAAACCCTAAATTCAATAGAAATAGAGGGGACACAAAAACATATTCAGAAATGACACAATTGAATCAAAGTCAGGAATTTCCAATAATTCAGTCACATAAACATTATATGAAACAAACACCTATTAGCAATAAATATGAACTTTTAGGGGAAGAGAGGGAAATAGAATCCCCCAACCTGGTACATCCAATGAACAAACAAGAGATAGGCCTATCAGCCTAAGTAGGCCTAAAACCATTTTTTAAAAAACTCAAACAAACTATGCGGTCAATAAACCTAATAGCACTAATCCACATTTAAATATAGCAAAACAAGGAACATCCTATACATTTAAAAAATCCAACACTACCACTCCCACTTCACCAATAAACAGAGATAGCTATAAAATTCTTATACAAAACAAAATTAAAGAGTTAAGACAGAAAGTGCAAGATGAGAAAATATTAAATAAAAAAAAGTAGACGACTTACTAGTCGAATTTTTAGTTAAACACATAGAAGAAGAAAATGCTAATAAATACATAAATAAATCTTATAATAAACCACTAAATAAAAGTGAGAAACCACAACAGGCAAATAAATAAATTAAACATTGTACAATGGAATGTAAGATCTCTTAAGCCCAAGTGGCATGAGACCATACATTCATTCAATAAAAATAAAATTCATATAGGTATTATTCAGGAAACATGGTTAATGAATACAGACAATATCATAGACAACAATTACATAGTGCATAGGTTAGACAGAAAAGATGGTTATGGTGGCGTAGCTTTTATTTTACATAAATCCATAATGTATAATAGTATCTTTAATTACAATAATGATCATATGCAAATACTTGCAATACAAATTAACAATTTTAAATTTCCAATTACACTGTATAACATATATTGTACAAATAAAAAAACAAATGCTAAAGTTTGGCACGAACAAATTTTCTCTAAAGACTCAGGATATTCTTTAGTCTGCGGAGACTTTAATGCACACCACCCTTATTGGAACGCACATAAGGCAAATACTAGGGGCAACGATATATTTAAGGCATATAATGAATCCAACTTTATTCTGATTAATGATAACAACAACACAACCTTACCTACCCTGAACCAAGAGGGATCAACCATAGATCTCTCATTCACAACACCAGAGTTACATTCTTTGCTGGATAAATGGGAAGTAGGTAGGGATGCAATGGGGAGTAACCATTTCCCCATTTATATACAATTTGAAATAGGCAATTTGAATGATGGCATAATTTCTGAATTTAACAATTTAAGAAGTACAAAATATAATTTTAAAAAAGCAAGTTGGACTTCCTTTTATGAGTTTATTAAAAACAAAGTAAATGAAATAATCCCATCAGAGTCCGAGCGTCCCATAGATCAGGTAATCAATATTATTTTAAAAGCAGCGGATTTATACATACCTAAATACAAACTAAATAATAATAACAATAAACCAGGTTTCCAAGCAAAGGAATGGTGGTCTGAAAAATGTTCCCAGGCCGTAGCAAACAGGAGACTAGCCTTCACTAATTTCAAAAAGAATATGTCACCCCTAAATTATAATAAATACCAAAAAGCCCAGGTCAAAGCTAGGGAAATTATCCAAGATGCTAAAAAATTAGCATGGGAAAGATTATGTCAGCTAATAGGGGAGAAAAAATCATCATCACATGCGTGGGCCGTAGTTAAAAAATTAAAATATAACAGAAAAAATAAGAATTACATAAATGCAATTCAAAATAATGAGGAATTGTGCAATAAATTTATGAAGACTATCATACCAGATTATGTACCACATTTTAATGAAATTAATAATAATATAAAAATCAATCCAACTAATAGTTATTTAGAAGTCGATTACACACTCAAAGAATTAAAATGTGCCATAAAATCAAAAAAGAAAGATACATCCCCGGGATTAGATGGCATAACTTACAGTATGATAAAACATTTACCTGATAATGCTTTACAAAATATACTCAATAACTATAATAAAATTTGGAACGGTTTTTATAATATTCCACAAGCTTGGAAACACTTTAGGGTCATTACCTAAACCTTTAAAGGACAATCAAGCAGAAATCTCATATAGGCCTATATCGCTTATATCCTGTTTCACTAAAATATTTAATACTATGATTAAAAATATATTAGAATGGTTCACGGAGAAACATAACATAATACCTAATACCCAATATGGTTTCAGGAAATATAAAGGATGTAATGACTATCTAATTAAATTAGTATCTGAAATTCAAATTGCATCTTCTTATAAGGAAACTACAGTGGTAATCGCTTTAGATATTACTAAGGCAAATGACAACGTTTATATCCCAAAATTAATAGACAAAATGATCCGATGTAACATACCGGCCAAATTCGTATCATATTGTCAGAAATGGCTTACAGATAGAAAAGTATCTCTCATAAATCAAACCGGTACACATAGTAGATGTACAAATAGGGGTTTACCGCAAGGCAGCGTATTAAGTCCTTTATTATTTTCTATATATATTTCTGACATAAATGTGAATTTACCTTTACAACTTAAATCACTGCAATATGCAGATGACATTGTAATCTATGCAAGTAACCAAAATCACAACTTAGTCCACTCCACTATACAACTAGGTATAAAAGAAATTGAACATTATTTCGAACTTTTATCAATGGAAATTAATGCTAGCAAATGTAACGCTATAACATTTACCAGGGAAATAAATCTGCCCCATAAACAATACTATATTAACAAACAACCAATACCTTCTGCAAATACTATAAAACTGCTAGGTATCACTTTGGATGATAATTTATCATTCACAAGTCACATAAACAATATATATTTACAATGTCAGAAAGATATAAGCATAATTAAATCAGTCGTGTGTGGGCTTAGAGGTTCCCATCCAGAATTCGCACTACAAATATATAAAAGCTTAATCAGATATAAGTTGGACTATGGCTCTTTTTTGTATGGGCAAAGCTGTAACAGTAACCTTAAAAAACTTGACCTCATCCAAAATCAAGCAATGAGAAGAGCATTAGGTGCATTTAAAACTACACCCATCATTGCTTTACAAGCAGAAAGTTCAATTATGCCACTGGAAAACAGAAGACAACTATTAACCGAAAGGTTAGTATACAAAATAATCACTGACAAAACACACCCCTCTTATGACAACTTAATGCATTTAATACTTTTGTGCAAGAAATGCCTTATTGGTTAAAAAAAAAACCCCTCTATACTTAGAGTCCATAAAAGTAATCTGCCAGGTTAACCCTGACTTGGAAAATAGGACACAATATACTAAATTTAGCGATTTTGCAAAGCCATTGATAATGACTGACAATGCATTTAAATGTATCACAACATTCAATAATTCTAACGTGACTAAAAAATCTTCCAATGCAGTAGTATTGAAACAATTGTTTATAGAAAATTTAAATCGTAATTATAACGATCATATTCAGGTGTACACAGATGGGTCTAAAAACAAAATAGGAGCAGGCGCTGCCTTCTATATACCACAACTCAGACACTCGGCTAAATACGCCCTTGGAAAAAATATATCCAGCTATACTGCTGAAATATATGAAATATTAAAGGCAGTACAATATATTAGTAATGTGGAAGGCAGGGATTTTGTGATATGCACAGATTCTCTATCAGCTATTAAAACTCTGGAAAATATAGATAACGGTTTCAAATCACAAGGGATAGTACTTAACATAGTAAAACAAATAATAGAAAGTAATAAAAACATTATCATTCACTGGACTCCCAGTCATTGTGGCATAATACACAACGAATTCGTGGATAGAATAGCTAAAGAAGCTATAGTAGATGGTATAGACCTCGACCTCCATATACCATATGAAGATTTTAAAACGATACACAAAATATTGCAGTACGATACAATCAATAAAGTATACCAATCGGCAGAAAAAGCAGGGTGGTACAAACTAATTGAGGAAAGAACACCTAAAATACCCTGGTATCGCAATGTCAAGTTGAAAAGACATGACATCGTTAATATTTGCAGACTTAGATTCGGACACGGTAATACAAACAGTAGACTATATCAAATTAAACAGTATTTTACTCGCCTATGCCTACTTTGTACTACAGGTAATAAAGAAACTCTAGAGCATAAAATACTAGACTGCCCAATGTACGAATATGCTAGGAAAGAATGCTTCCATACAATTAAAGCAAAAAGTAGACAAATTAGGCCTACATTAAATAATATTCTAAAACTTAAAGATATTTATATTTACAATGAAATAAACAATTTTTTGGCTGTAATTAAAAAAAGAATTTGATCGCAAACAAATAATAAACAAGACATAAATGTTATCCCACCCAGGGTGCTTCTTCCGTGGTCCTACCTATTCGGGCTAGGAATGCCAGACGGACCCCTGGCGAGAAGATTCCCATATCATTTATTTCATGATCCTAATCCCAAAATTATTATATAATCCTAGCATCCCCACTTTACTAATAATACACTTAAAGATTAAATAGTTATAAATACATACATGTAATGTGACTAACATTAAGTTTTTCCCCCAGGTATATATTAATAAACAAATATAGACAGACAACCACAAAAATCGCTTATCAAGATACAGAACAATAATAGTGAGAACGAAAATATAAACAAAAAAGTGTACAACGAGGCTACATGGATCAATTCCGAGCCTGTCATTAGGCATAAAGAAGGAAAAAAAATATATTTCAGACCATGGAAGGAAAACGATGAATAAACGCTCTACGGTAGATGCCATCACAGAAGTCAATAAGACTGTATAGTCCAGGCGCTACACGGGTTGAGTATGCACTGAAAGTCTGACAAAGTTTGACTTTTGATTATTGTTGGGGATATCTAGTAGATGAAAAAAATCGATGATGTCGCGTTTCTAGGGTGGTCACAACTCGGAGGGGAGGGGGGGGAAGTTGCGCGCGTGAATGGTTTACGTTTCCGCGTCTAACTCTAAAACGGTTTAAGATAGAAAGGTGGTTTAAGCGTCTATCTACGCCTAAATATATTTCCCTTCAAAAAGGTTATGACAACTTTTCTTCTATCTCTTATACTTTAGGCCCCAATCAACATTTCTTGCAAAAAGTAAAATTTGAAATTACTTTAAAATGAAACATCGGAAATATTGTACGTTTTTAGGACATGTTACAGAACATTTATTGTTAGAAAAACTAACAAGTAGTACAACAACACCAAGTTTTTGGAAATAAGTGCATAAACAACAAAGCTACGTTGAATTCTGTAAGAGTAGGCGTGGAAATTCGTAGTAGTATCGAGGAGCGCCAGAGATAGCAAGTCGCGCACGTGAACGGTTTGAATGCAAGACTTAAACCTTAAACTTAAAGACTTAAATTAAATTTAAAGTAACATTAGGCCTATTGTATTTTATTATAGAACCCATAAATGATGTCGATAAGAGAATACCACATAATTATAACAGATAAAATTAGTAATAATAATATTAACTAATTTAGTACATGTGGTTGAACAAGTTTAAGTTACTTACTTTTAGTTTATGTATTTGAGGTACACGAAGTTTCCTTTCATCCCTCTTCAATTTACGTTTGCAGCAATAGCAATCTTGAATCAAATACTCCACTGAAAAACATTGTTAGTGGGACACTGTCACCATCAGAAACAGCGGCCTCTTTCCTTCTTAGTATGGACAAACTAGCTCAAGATCAATATAAAACTTTTAAAACTGAAAGAATGGATCGAAAGACCAAAGGACTGTTTGCCCCAATACATCGCAATAAGACTTTTTCATTTAATTCTATGCCTACAGAAAAAACAAGAAGAATAAAACATCACAAGATGAAAGCATTGCTAAAACAATTTTGTTGGCCTCTCAAAGAAATTTAAGTTTGGATGAAGTAATGAAGCACGAGTTAATGCCATACCCTCCTAGCTTAGCTCTTGAAAATGGACAGTTAAAAAAAAGTATTAAGTACTAATCAATGTTATAAAAAGTGATTCTCATTGCAATGAGTCTATTCAAACCTTAGACCAACCTTAGTCTATTGTAGCTATCATTATGCTACAAATTAAAAATTTTGTGCAGTTGGTGAATTCTATATTAAATTTATGTTGATTCAAACATATGTAATGAAGAACAGGATTAGGAAATTAAAAAACGAATTATCAATGATTAATTTGTTTAGTTGTATGATAAATATCATAGTTTAAGGTGTAATTCGCCAAATAACAAAGATGTGCAGCTGTAATTGGACAAAAATTAATTAATTTCAGCTGTAATTATGAAAATAGCTCAGTTTCACAATCATATTTACATAAAGCTTTTACATAAGGTTTGTTCAAACTCAGACCTGAAATCTGTTTATTTCAACCACGGTACTACTGTGGCCACTTAAGTTTATTATTTCATCTCATAAAATAGTCGTTTCGTATTAACGACTTCAACCATTTTAATCCAATTGTATTAAAAAACAACTATCAAAACCTTACATAGTTTTAAATGTACTTAAAAAGTAGCACAACTATTTTGCACACAAAAAGAAAGACATAGTTTTTTCGTTAAATAGACAACAAAATTGCAATTTTTTTACAAAATTCAAATAAATACATGGTAAATCAGATCTATTTGATTGACTGGACTGACTTAATTTAGTATTCGTAAATTACTATGGAGCATATAGACAGGAAGTATCTATATATTATTTAATTTAAGTCAAGTAGTGAGCTAGTCAGTAGGAACTAAATATTATACATGGTTATTATTCCACTAAATTTGAATATCAAATTTTAAATAAATGTACACAATTTTAATATATAAAACATTTATTTTATTTTTTGGGATAAGTGTATTTAGTTAATGGATTTTTAATTTGGACTATTTTAAAATATAATGAATACAAATTTATACTGTAAAACTATTTGAGTGGCATTCGCAAACAAGTGTTATGTAAAATTTGTATATTTTGAAACCATATTCTATTACAATGTTGTTTTAAAGTAGAGATGGTTTATTTGGTTCCAACTTTTAAAGTGTTTGAAATATACACAATACACATATTATCTGCTAATCAAATTAATATTAGTCTAATGGACGTCAAGAAAGTTATGTATACAGGTTCCGCTAAACAAATTAGAAGGATGACTAAACAAAGTTCATCAAGTCGTCTATATTCGATAAGCATAAATATTAAAAACCAATTTGTTAAATAGTCTAAAAATTGTGCAACACATATTACCAAACTAAGTAATGTAGAGTAATTTTACCATTTTCGCTAATCTGAGAACACTCACTCAAAAAAACTTGTATAGGCTAACATTTGAAACTATACCTGACCCACTGAAGTATGTGAAATGCAAATAAATAGATTAAAATTAGAGATGCAAAAAGCCAAAATAATTATAGATTTTTTTAAATCGTCTTGACACATTTAAATCAGTAAATTTCTAAAGTAAGAACAAACCATTTATGTTGGTATAATATTTCAGCTAGGGAAAAAACATATAAGTGGACGGTCACTCTCTGTGACGTATACAAAATATGTAATATGTTAAGTGTTTTTTTAATGCACTTTTTATTCTGTCAGCTAAATTTGTTTTACAACAAAGTTTTAATTAGTGCAGTGTGAGTAAGTTTTTAATTGTTCTGATGATGACTGACAAATAAGCGAAACAGCTGCCAACTATTGACTGTTTATAAGATTGCTCTGGCATGCAATAGTCTATAAATATGATCATATGAGTAAACACTAAGAGTATTACAGTATGTAAGCATTTTATGTATAAATATTTCAGTGATAAAATGTGATGTTTTGTACTTATTTGTCCCATGCAGTGTTTAAGGAGAATCAATGCGTACATACACCATTCCATATTAAGCTTTACTCCATCTGTCGAGCAGCATTGTACTTGCTATCTACATTTTAAAAATATTGTACTATTTTTTTTCTCATTGTTTTTGTGTAGATAAATTATTTTGTAAATTTTGTATAACTTTCCGTAAGCTAGAAGGAACGTGTGAACTGTAAACAGAACTGCCACAAAACAGAATAAATCCACTTTCTTGATCCACCTTAGAAAGAATATTTGTTACTTCATAGTATTTTGTTTTAAATCCACTTATATTTACATGGCATTCAATTAGCACTTCTGTAAGGAAAATAAATATGATAGCTACATTTTTCATATTTCAGACGTTTTAAACTGATTTAAAAGTTTGTAGTTTTACACATTAAGTTAAAAGTTATATTTAAAAGTAGTAAATAATTTGATAATCACGGCTTTTGTTATACATAGTGAATATTAAACCATATTCTCCAACCCCAAGAAAACTAAAAATCAATGAAGATAATACACAAATAAAAGATAGATTAATGTATTTATTATTTATTATTTTGTGTCGAATTAGTCCATACAGGTTTCAACTATAAAACTTGATATTTTAAAAATACGAGTGAAAATCAGACAGCAAAAATAATTATATTTAAAACATATTTTAATGCTGGTGTGATTATATCTATGACTAGATATAACCTATTAAACCCATGCGTTCTTTGCACGCCAACCACCTAGACATCGTTACACACATATTAATTTCAGAAGGTGATGGCTAGTCTTTGCTTTTTGCCTTAAAACTTGAAGACAACCAACAATTATTTCACTTCAATATAGTTGTAGGATTAACTTTAATCTCAAAAATAAAATATCTAATAATAATATTAAATGTATAAATCAAAGTATTTAGTTGTTTTATAAAACAGAAGTTTAACAGAGGTTAAATAGTAAAAACTTAATATAAAAATTAGAACAACAATATAATTGTTTCTAAAAAATGTGAAATCATCTATTGATTGAAATATCTAATAGGAAGTTTAAATGTATTTTATATACTAATTTGATAAGAAACGTCTTTATCGGCCCATTGCGTCGATATTTGTCAACCAATTTGTTCAAATCAAGTTTGTTTAAAAGTTTTACACTGCATATATACAGGAAAAATAAAAACCAAAATGTATTTAATTATTTTCCGACATGTTATTTAAGTGGGATTAATTGTTTGCATGAGCTATAAACTAGTTTGGGAGAACCAGTTAATGAAGAGTCATGACAAATGCACCAATTTGAAGCCCAGACATTCCGGCACTCCCAGAAAATAGAAAAATTGTTTATTTAGTCCTTTTAAGTTGAAAAAAATACAAAATATAAAGTCTACAAAAATTCCTTTGTTGTTTTTTTGGTATATTTATATTTATAGGTTTTAAAACTTTGTGATTTTCTTTAGTGGTCAAATATGTATTAACAATAAGATGGCAAAGTTACCAAATTTTAAAATGTAATTACTGGATCCTAACTTGATTAAATGTTTGACGTGTGTACAGTACATAATGAAAAATGCTAGTAGGCTTTATTATAAAATAAATAACTAATAATAAACCATAAGGTTATTCTTAAAATACGCACTAGTTAAGTTATTAATGTTTAAAAGTCATTATTGTAGCGAAGCTTGGATAAACAGGCGAAGCACTAGATTTATTAAATAGGTAGTTATTTTACAAACACTGAACATCTTCTTTCAGCACAGCTTTGTAATTGTATATATTACTAGCTGACCCGTACAGCGTTGTCCGTGGTGGTTGGTATTTTCAGTATTTTTAACATAATTGTGTTCTTTTTAAGTGTTCAGTCAGTGAATGGTAAATACCATTATATCTATATCTTTTATATATATAGATCATAAATAATAAAAGCACTATTGTCATAATAATAAAAGATCTGAAATTATGATTTTAGTAACTTTGATCCCCTCAAACCTCTCCTAAAATTTCTAAATTTTTCATAACCTTTCTTAGTGAGCACCTATGGCCCTAGAGGAAGCTACATAAAAAATTTCATTCCAATCCATTTGGTAGTTTTGAAGAAATCGTGGTTTAATAACTTTGATTCCCCCAAACTCTCCCTAAAATTTCGATTTTTTTTTAAACCCTCTCTTAGCGAGCACCTATGGCCCTAGAGGAAGCTACATACTAAATTTCATTCCAATCTGTTCTGTAATTTTTGAGAAATCGTGATTTAGTAATTTTTACCCCCCAAACCCCCCTAAAATTTCCAATTTTTTAAAACCCTTTTTTAGTAAACACTTATGGCCCTAGAGAAAGCTACATAACAAATTTCATTTCAATCCATTCGGTAGTTTTTGAGAAATCGTTATGAGTGTGTGAGTGAGTGAGTGGTATTTCGCTTTTATATATATAGATAACATTTTGAAACTTTTTATTTGAATAAACTTCATTTGAAAATATCTGTAGTGTTCAATATTTGTCCCACCAACTTTAGGCTGTTATTTTTATATTAATAAATAAATAAATGTATAAAGTTCTCTGTTTATGTAATTTTACTTACCAATTTAAATTAAATACGTGGATATTTTGTATCCCTCGATCACACTTAGTGTTTTGGAAAGGTCAATGTATGAATACACCATCCAAACTAGTGTGCTTACCGATTGTGTTCAGCGTAAATCTTGATTAAGTACATAATTGAACAACATAATGTTGACTGCTACCCAGCACGTAATACCTTATTAATCATACTTAATACCTATATTTTAAAAATATTGTAGGATGTTTTGTCGCGTACGTGTGTTTAGTTTTACACTTTATGAATAGTCTCTTTATTTTTGTACTCTCTTGAAAATAGTATTTAACTTTATGTAAGCTAGGAGGGACGTTAAGGCAGTAATGAAAAACTGTCAACATGAAGTCTACGTATTAAATTACGTTAAATCCTCTTTTGTTATACCGCCTTAGGAGAAATCCACTTTTCTTTACATACATTGTTTAATTATATATAGAGTTTGTAAATGAATTTGTAAATGTAAACGTTATTTATAAGAGCTAAGCTAATTAAACGTTCATATCACAGACCATTTAACTTTATTCGGAAGAATTTAGTATTTTACATATTAAGTTTAACTCTAATATTCAAAGAATATATGATTTTTTATTTTTTTTATTTTTCATTCCTTTTATTACAATAAGAGAGGCACAATAATACATTAAATACTATAAAATACACAAAAGAGAAAAAAACCAAAACAATATTACTTCTAAATCCTAACTCACTCACTCACTCACTCACTCATCATCACTAATTCTCCCACTTCCCATGAAACTAGAGAGATGAAATTTGGCATGTGTATACTTTCTGATGTAAATAGGAAAACTAAAGAAATTTAATTTTTATATTAAAATTTTTAGGGGTAGTTTTGGGGGTTTAGGGGTAGTTTTGACTGATCACAGTTTCTCAAAAACCATACCACCTAGGAACTTTAAATTTAGTACAAATATTGCTCATAGGCTCTAGAGGCACACGAAGAACGGATTTTAAAATATTTGGCCTGTAAGGGTTGTAACAACCTCTAAATCAATAAATATTGTTTGTTATATATCTCAAAAACCTTACCTCCTAGGAACGTGAAATTTGGTACACATTTTGCTCATCGGCACTAGAGGCACACTAAGAACGGATTTTAAAATATTTGGCCTGTAAGGGTTGCAACAACCCCTAAAACAATAAATATTGTTTGTTATATACCTCAAAAACCTTACCTGCTAGGAATGTGAAATTTGGTACATGTATTTGCCACAGGAGCAAGAGGTGAACTAAGAAAGAATTTTAAAATAATTTGCCTGTAAGGGTTGAAACAACCCCTAAAACAATAAACATTTTTTGTTATTTATCTCAAAAGTCCTACCTCCTAGGAATGTGAAATTTGGGACACATATTGCTCATAGGAGCTAGAGGCGCACTAAGAAAGAATTTTATAATATTTGAAATTTAAGGGTTGAAACATCCCCTAAAAAGTATTGTTTGTTATAATTTCCTTAAAGCTAGAAAACTAAAATGTTGTACATTTTAGTTATAAAATGTACCCTAAAACAATAAATATTGTTTGTTATACTTTCCTTAAAGCTAGAAGGCTGAAATTTTTTACTTTAATTTCGTACAAGATACATATAAAAAAATAAACCAGTTTTACATTTTGTCACGTTCTGCTAAGTGAAAATGTAGTAACAACCCCTAAAATTATAAATATTATTTAAATACCGCCTAGGAACGAACGTGAAATTTGGTACACATGTTGCTTATAGGCGTTAGAGGAGCGTAAAAAAGGATTTAAAAATATTTTCCATTTAATGTTTGAAACAACCCCTAAACAATAAATAGTGTTTGTTATACTTTCCTTAAAGTACATTTATTTCTTACACTATACATATAAAAAGTAAACCAGTTTTACATTTCGTTACGTGCTACTAGGGGTGAAAATGTGATACAACCCCTAAAAACAAATACAGTAATATACATTTTTATACTTTCTTTAAAGCTATAGAGCTGAAATTTTGTAAATATTTCTTAAAATATACACAACACACAGATAAATAAACCAGATTAAAATTTTATTAAGTTCTGCTAAGGGGAGGAAATATAGTAACAACCCCTTAAACAATAAATATTTATTTTTATACTTTGCTTAAAGCTAGAAAGCTGAAATTTTGTACATTTATTTCTTACAAGATACATATAAAAAAATAAACCAGTTTTACATTTAATCACGTTCTGCTAATTGGTGAACATTTAGTAACAACCCCTATAACTGTAAATATTAATTTAATACCGCCAAGGAACGTGAATTTTGGTACACATATTGCTCATAGGCACTAGAGGTGCATTAAGAAAGGATTTTAAAATGTTAGGCCTTTATGGGTAGAAACAACCCTTAAAACAATAAATATTGTTTGTTTCCTTTCCTTAAAGCTAGAAAACTAAAATTGTGTACATTTATTTCTTATAGGATACATATAAAAAATAACCACTTTTACATTTTGTTACTTTCTGCTAAATGGGTGAAAGTGTAGTAGCAACCTCTAAAACTATAAATAAATATTAATTGAATACCACCTAGGAACGTGAAATTTGGTATACGTATTGCACATAGGTGCTGGAGGCGCACTAAGAAAGGATTTTAAAATATTTGGCCTTTAAGGGTTGCAACAACAGCTAAAACAATAAATATTGTTTGTTTCCTTTCCTTAAAGCTAGAAAACTGAAATTTTGTACATTTATTTCTTACAAGATACATATAAAAAATAACCACTTTTACATTTTGTTACTTTCTGCTAAATGGGTGAAAGTGTAGTAGCAACCACTAAAACTATAAATATTAATTGATTACCCCAGGAGCCGTGGCGGAATTACCCCTGTACCCTGGGTAATAACGTATCTATGAAGGTTATTAAAAAGTATTTATTTTACTTGTGCCTACCACCTAGGAACGTGAAATTTGGTATACGTATTGCGCATAGGTGCTAGAGGCGCACTAAGAAAGGATTTTACAATATTTGGCCTTTAAGGGTTGAAAGAACAGCTAAAGCAATAAATATTGTTTGTTATACTTTCTTTCAAGTCAGAAAGCTGAAATTTTGTACATTTATTTCTTACAAGATACATATAAAAAATAACCACTTTTACATTTTGTTACGTTCTGCTAAATGGGTGAAAGTGTAGTAGCAACCACTAAAACTATAAATAATAATTGAATACCACCTAGAAACGTGAAATTTAGAAAACGTATTGCGCATAGGTGCTAGAGGCGCACTAAGAAAGGATTTTAAAATATTTGGCCTTTAAGGGTTGAAACAAACGCTAAAACAATAAATATTGTTTGTTATACTTTCTTTCAAGTCAGAAAGCTGAAATGTTGTACATTTATTTCTTGAAAAACATATAAAAATTAAACCAGTTTTACATTTTGTTACGTGCAGCTAATGTTTGAAAATGTGATAAACAATAAATAAGTAATTAGTATTCTTTAATTTAAGCTAGAGAGTTTGAAATTTGGCACATATTAATTTTAAGAAAATATTTAAAAACGTAAGCTGATCAATTCTATCTCGATCTATGCATTCGCATATTAAAGACGTAGACTATCTGGGCAATCTGTAAGACTGCGATTTACCGGTCTGTAGACTTAGCGGTTGAAAAGGAAGAGGCTCTTCACTCTGAATTCTTTAATGATTTAATTGTTCAGCCCACATAACGTAAAGAAGACTATTGACGGGCAATCAATGAACAATAAATTAAATACCAAAATTATTGAAAATACATGTAATTATTCACTTTTGTGAAATAAAAGATGGAAGAGAATGAGAGAAAAATATTACAATTATGTAACATCGTGATGCAAAAAAATCCCCTTAGCGAAGCATGGCTATTCAGCTATAGTCTTCGTATAACATATAAACATATTCCATTATTAGTTTGTTCACTATAATATTAATAACTTCTAAATCATTTGATCTATCAACATGAAAAAAAAGCCATTCAAATTTAGATTTTGTATCTTTCTTTAAATATATATAATAATGTATGTAAATACATATGTTTAAAAAATAGGCCTACAGTTTTATAATCCTTATTATTGTACACATTTACCGAGTTAAAAATCTCCGACAGCATGGTTAGGTAGGCCCATGGATACTAGAATACACGGTAGGGGTCATGAGTAGGATGCGCAGTAGACTCACGCGCCAGCGACGTCACTCTGACTGAACCCTCCCTCCCGGCCCGCTGCCTGCCGCCCGGACACTTATATTAAATAGATAAGTAATTAATGAGTCCTGTTTTTGTACTTATAAATTATATATATATAATTTAGGGAAATTTTAAAAGCAATAACGTCTACTGCGACCGTGTTAACATTAATACCTTCTATTTAATTTTCATTAAAACGTCTAAACTTACTACTGTAGCTTGTTTTGATGCGATATTTACTTCTGTTGTTTGTTTCCAAATTCGTTGCAATTACCATTTTTATTACAATGGTTTGACTCTAAACAACTTATTAGATTCAAGTCAATTTGGACTTTGACTATTACGAAATTACATGATTTACATTGTTAAAAAAGTTTCTTTCGTTTTTAGTTTTTTTTTTTTATATAAATATTAAACATATAAAAAGTTTGTATCAAAAATTTAACTACGAAAAAGCTATGATTTCGTAATAGCTACCTTTATTGCCACCTATATTTGTATTGCTGATTTTAAAAGGTTAAATGGCACATATAAATTATTACTCTGTGGAGAATAACTTACTGTTTAAAACAACACTCCATCCCCTCTATTATTAGGCAGAGGTGAATAGGAAATTAATGTCTAAATTCGTTGTGTATTACAGTAAGAATTTAAAAATAAATGCGTACCTTACATATGGAGATTGAGTTAAAGTAAAATGTATCAGATACATAAACAAGGACAAGTTTGAAACTATTATTTAATGGCACTAAATAAGACCAACTCATTTTTGTCTGGAACGTGTTCAAATTGAATGACATACATGGATAGACAAAATAATAGGTGATTGATATTATTGTTTTTTTTTTCCATTTTGTAGAGTAAGTTGAATATTGTAATAATTTAGATTTATTTTTGATCGCCATTTAGTGATAACTATCCTGAAAAACCTCAAATGAGTTTGTATTTTGCTTTTGTGATGTATAGTACGTTTGCCAGACACTTATGAAAAGTAAATAATTAATGATTTACTTATCGTTTGAGAACATATATTATTTGAGGTTTAAGATAAACTATGTTAATAATTATTACACTTTATTTGAACAATTAACTTGAAATATTAACGTATTCATATATAATAATTTCTACCTGCTTGAAATTTACATTTGTGATTTTACAAAAACGTTCCATATATTAAAATTTTGGAAATTTTATACTTTATAATATTTTCTTATTATAACGAATTATATAAACAGAAGATTATAAGAATTAGGTAGTAGATGTTAAAAAACTATCCAAAGTTTCTTTTGGCTAGCTAAACAAAGAGTTAAGTAGTGGGGGGAAAAAGTGAAACTAGAATTATAAAATACGTAACAAATAAATTCATATAAAAAATATTACAATATAATGTTCATTGAGATTTGAAGCTCACTAAATGTAATATTTTACTAATATTTGGATAAAGAAGATGTGCATCTGGTGTGTAGAGAGTTCTTGCAGTATTGATTCAAACTATCAATTGAAAACAATTACCAAATGTGTTATTCGTACGTTTACAATACAATTTCAGACCAATTAACTCAGTTTCCCTTGGTTAATATTTTTTTATGATGATCTTTAAATATTATAATTATTCATTTCTGGGCGTTCTTCTACAAGTAACAAAAGTCTGAAGATATCAATTTGAATGATATAAATATACACATAAATTGATTATATATATGAGTGAATTGGTTATATATATTGTACTTACTCATGTAAAACAATATTTTATTTCTTTTATTATTAATTAATTTAAAAAATATATTCCATAATATTAATAAATAATTTGCTGATAAGAAACTTTTATTGATATATAAACAAACTTTTTTAGAAAATGATATCTACATTGCTCTTAATATTATTTAACCATGACAGATCTGCGATCATAATATTCAACTAGTTTTCTTGTAACATTTCCTTCGAAATATTACCTTGGTTTTACAAGGTGTTGGTTGGAGACTGAGACTGATAAAACATTTATTTCAGAAACAATTACATGTAAAATATATTTTTTTTAAATATCTAGTGGGGAAGACTGATGAAGGTGGTTGGATCAGATACGAGCTCTCATGGACGAATGGCTTGTTAAAATATAAAAAAAATAAATTGTTTCTGAAATAAATAAATGGTCAACTTATACTCAGTAATAAGTATACACGAATTACTTCTTTATAAATGTTACGGTTTAGGTCAAACATGATCAAACTTTGCATTGAATAAAAAAATCGTTTAAAATTTGTACACACAGGAATTCATCAATCTCTAGTGATTATTACACAAAACTTAAGAGTAACGGAATGGTTAGGGCACTTTTAATATTAATAAATGTATATACCGATATAAAATCGTACTGGCCTGCAAAATTATACTTTCGTCCCTAAGTATTAAAAATATCTAACGAAATTGAAGGGTGCAGATTACGCGTTTTAGTGTTCGAATAGCGAATGACATTGTGGACTGTGGAGTCCGTATACAGTGCGACGAGGCGGAGGGTTCAGGGTGACGTCACGTCTCCGAGCCGGGCGGCAGGGACCTGCGCGTGACCCCTAACGTGTATTCTAGTATCCGTGGGTAGGCCTAGATAAGTAGTAGGCCTTAATGTTGTTTTCTTTTAGTTTGTTTTTTAAATGATGTATTTCTTATCCTATTCTCTAGTACGAGCAATGTCTGTTTGTTTGTACGAGCAATTTCGAGATCCAGCGGAAGGATTTTGCTGAAAGTTTGGGATTAGAGGCTTTTGGGTCTAAAAAATCGATTGGTGAAAACCACTACCTCACGAAAACTCGTATTTTTCTAAACAACTCATTTGAAAATTGAAAATTTTTAACATTGGGCTTATGGAGTTTAAAATCATTACATATGTTTATTGACTATAACAATAACAGTAATCAGCTGTTTCCTATATTATTCCCATTATCAGCTGATTTCAAGCTCAAAACAATTTTTTTAAATTTCTAACCTTTTTACACTTCGACTCTTGATTACAACTGATAAAATACAATAAAACCACGTCTTGAAAACCAAAGATGGTTTTTGTGGAGAACGACATCTGTTGAAGTATTTTTATTCCGTATTAGAGTATAGGATAAACAGTTCAGATGTACGTAAGTTCGAAAAATATTCATATTTATTCAGTACGCGATTTGTATTTACATACATTTTCCTAAAAAAAAAACAATGACAAAAAAATACCGAGTAGTGCTCTGTCGCCCAGGTACTGTGTATCTAATTAATCAACCTGTGATTTTTAACGGGGGCTATGAATAGTTTAAAAATATTGTTAGAATAAAATATGTTTAAAGTTAATGATTTTGAACAAGAAATTAGTTTAGTTTGCATGTTTGAGCTATTGAAGTACTAACGGTAAGTTGATAAGGTTTCGTTTCTCTGTTTAGTTCTAGATATAATACGTTTACTATTACAAATGTATTATTTTCCATTACAAAGCCAACGAAAGAACAAATAATTAGTTTAGGTCAGTAAGTAATACATAGTTAATCTGTATAACTGAAGCAAGTTATTACTCCCTGTTGGTTTATATATAAATTAAGAAATGGTCCCTCTGTGTACTGAATTAAATAAACTTCCTCGCGTCTCATTCAAGTTAAAGTTATAGGCCAATACAGAAAATTTTAATTTGTTGTTAACGTATAGAGTATTGGATTATTCAGACTACATACATGAGGTATAAACCAGAAACACACGATATAGAACATGTGTGATTGTTAGAGATGTAGAACAGCTGGGAGTAAAACAAAGTGTATGTTTATTTGAAGTTGCCTTTTTCGAAAACGAACAACTACAGCCGTTTAGTTCAAACTAACTTCAACAGCAGAAATTCATAGGAATTAAATTCTGTTGTAATCCCCGTTACACTTCAGTGACCAAGTGTGGATTCCACGAGTTAAAACTCAGTTTAAATGAAATATTTAATTTGAACTGTGTGCATGCTAGTAAAACAAAGAGAATGTAAACGAATCCATCGGTTTAATAACATTTTAGATTCAATTTAATGTTTTCACAAACGGTTGTGCCATTGTTTAACTGCATGGTGTAGACGGTTACAACAGATTTTAAGTCAATATCACAACCAATCATTGAAAATATATAAAATAGTAGGAAGATGTCTTAAATATAAATATAGAAAGTAAACATTTTAAATATTCATTTGAGTTTAACCCTTTTAGCCTTCTTTAACCCTTTTTCTTTTAAGCGATCAAAGAATCGTATGCACTGCTATAGCGAAACTTATCTGTTTTAGTTTATCCCATGAGGCTGTTTATTTGAAATAATAATTACCACCTTCCTGTTTCGGAATATATTGCTTTGGTATTAAGTTGAAAATGTTATTATTTTATATTTTGTAAATATATTTGAAATATTTTTTTGTTTTTGTAAATAAAATAACTTATAACGTTTTTAGTTTGTATTTAATTTTACTCCATATACTTAAATAAACGTTTTTTACTGGAGAATGGAATAAATTTTGTAGATTTAAAAAAAAATAAAATTTGAAAAGAAGTAGTATTATTTCAGTTAAATAAATGTTTACAATTTCGCACATTTTAAAATGTAAAAGTTTTCAAAGTATCTTCATTGAACTAAATATTTAGAGCCAGCAATTTCTGAGAACAGGAACTTGTCTAATTGGCCATTAACTGCAGGTAATATTTACCCTTTCATCTGATACATTTGTTTTTGAATGGTAAACACAATGAAAACTATCACAATGTAAAAGCTGAAAACTAATTTTCCAATATTCACTTTTTACTGCGTTACTAAGTAATAGTTTTACTATAGTTTTAATATATTAAAATATATTAATATTATTTAATAATATTGTATTAATATTATTAATATATTGTACTAGTTTATCTATATTTTAATGATAAATTACTGTCTAAATTTAAGACGACATTCATTCGAGTTATTTTAATCGTGGACAAAGTTTCTTAAAACCATGAAAATAAATTAAGTAGATTATGGACAGATATTACGTTTTCAAGGGAAAATATACATATTACAAGATGTATATTATCTTCACCCTATTCAACTCTTCCCTATTTCTTTTCCAGAAATTAATAGTTCAATAATTTTTGTCCAACAAAGAAAGTGATTTATGAAATGCATTTGTTGTATTATTTAACCTTTGTTAAATAGTATGCGTCGTCTTTCTTATAAATATATCTTATAATTTGGTGTATAACGGAAGTTTAGCTTAAGCCGATTGAACATTTTGTTCCTTACATAAAATCCTTTTCTGAGATTTTAATCAATAATTCCGTTACTGTACAATTCAAATCTATTCTGCTCTATGTAAGAATGTATTCATTATCATGCAAGTATTTAAGTGTGATGTATTATATATACCTATTAAATACATGCTGTAATATTTAGAGGACAAAATACCTTTTGATAGGATAAGGTTTTTGTTCTTTTAAATCTTCATACTAATTATGTGTTTTATAACAGCTGGACCACTTCAAAATCTATATGATGGAGAATTTACCTTTTAGCATTTTTCAAATCTCGGTTCACAGTTTCCACACTTGGGTTCCTTAACGCCTTTTCCTGAAACACTTAGATTATTTACTTAGATTACATTACTCTATTTGTACATTTGTACAACCCACAACTCTAAATCATAATATACAGGGTGTCCCGAACTCTCTGGACCCCTTTCGTGGATATGTTTCTGGGATCGAGACAAACATATTTCACAATATAAACATGGGTCTACAGGGCTTATTTTTTCGTCTGTCTGTCTGTGTGTGTTTTTTACAAAATACTTAATATTTTTGAAAGTAGAAAGGATATTGAGCTCAAACATTTTACACCTATTTTTTTGCGTAACCTCTTATCACTGTACGAAAAATTAGAACATTATTTTAAATATTTTCAAAATGGCGGCCGTTTATAATTTTTAATGTTTATATTGTAAAATATGCTTGTCTCGATCCCAGGAACATATCCACAAAAGGGGTCCAGAGAGTTCGGAGACACTCTGTATAAATGTATACAGGTTAAAGTATCTAATCATGGATTAGAAGTGGAATATTTTATAATCATCCAATACATTTTCTCATATATTATGAGAAAAATGTCTTCACTTTTCTTTTTGACATAAGTTTTCCAGTATAATTTGCAACTAAAGTAGTAAGTATGTACTTCGTTGTGATTTTATAGAATTTAATCTAACTTGTATGTGTTGGGAAAAATACATAGACCACAGATTTTGATTTTTCCAAGTGTAAACTGTTATTGCTTTTCCAATCATTGGTTTTGTTTACAGCTTTTTAATTTCCTGTAGCTTCATTGTTATCTAAAACCTTCAATCACTGGTTAAAGTAGATGTAGAACTATTAACTATTGTAGGACTTTCAGAAGATTGCTGATAATGAAACACGGTGCAAAGTACACTTCTTTCCTGTTGACCTGTTTTATTGGTTTTTGTTGGAATTTACCTTTTTTGCTTTGTATTGAAATGTAGATTGGAATATTAAGAGAGGGGGTTTGGAAATAAAATCCACATAATGTTTATTTTTGAATATTTGGAAGAAAATGAAAAAGAATTAATTCCAAATAAATTTTTTTTCATAAATTGTATAACTAAACTTTTACCTAACCCCTGATATGAGATATCTTGAATACCTTATTATTCTTAGTTTCATATGGTTATTATACAAATATAAAACTATTTTAATCAAAACACTGACCTCAACTGTCAAAATAATCTAGTCACCTAGAACATTGTATGTTAATATTTGTTACTTTGCGCAGAAAGGTAATCGTTGGTGTATAATTCCCCTATTCAAACCCTTTCTATTAAATAATTCACTTCATGCATCGACTCCATTAAAAAGTTTCCAACCTCAATTTTCTACCCCATTAACTATGTTATCCGATTGCTATAACCTTACACAAGCAACTTTCCCATGTTGAATAAATAAGTCAAACAAAACTGTAAAATTTGGTATCACATAAACCAAAATAAATATCTTAGACCAATTTACACCCATAAGTGTTTATAGATGTGTTTAAGTAATTATTCATAATAGTTATATGAATAACTAATTATTATTTTGTATTCAAAAATTCCTTTCTTGTCAGCCTAAAGGTACAAATAGATTGTGCAGTTCCATTTACTTCGAAGATCACATAAGCAACCCAATATAAAAAATGTATTCATGAAGTGCACTAATGGTTGCAGTTATCAAAACCAGTTACAATCAAAAGATTTTGGTAATATTTAGAAGTTTTATAAACATTTTTTACGGGACCGACATTATGTCTACTAAAGGAGTATTGGTTGTCGTGCAAAGTTACAGCGACTCCGGTCTATAATTTACATATTTATAAAGAATCTTTTCTCCTGGCTGTGGTTTTGAAGTCTATTGACCATCTATAGAAAAAATAGGTTGAAAAAATATTTTCTAGAAGTCGAACTATGGTAACGACTGTAATAGGCACATTCTTTGAAATAAAAGAAAGGTATCAAACAACCTGTGAAACACTCAGAATAGATAATTTTCTATCTCTATATGCGATAAAACTGTAGCAAATATAATTTTGTTTTATTTACTCGCGCAGTTTTTTTAGCTAAAGAGATATAATACTACAATAATCTAAAGAAGCTTCAAGCTATTAAAATTAAAGTGTCTTTGTTGTTGAATAATAATATCCAGTAAAGTAGATGGTTTATCTACAATAGCATAAGAAATAACTGTAATTAAAAATTAATTAAATGTCTACAGATATTTAAATAATATTAATTGAAACCATGCTTAAACATATTATGAAAATTATTATTATTTCATTAAAGAAAATGTTACATTAGTTGTTTATATAAATACTCAAAATATTAATGTTTTTATCCAATTATTTTGCCCAATGTTAATGTTTTTATTCAACAAAATCGTCGTGTTACACCTTATCACACCAAAAGCTAGCTAATTTTGAAAAAATGAGGTTCAATAAAGAATAAAGTAAACAATTGTATGAAACAACATAATAGCCTTCGGCTTGGGTTGGAGGCAAAAACAGTATCGAACTTCATTTACCTAATTTATTGATACTTTGGGGCTAAAAACATTCCGCTAAATAAAAAATATTTTTTTCCGACTAAAGGTTTTAATGCATGCAAACATTTTCAAATAATATTTAAAAGGTTTACTATAAATTCTAATGGATTTGGCCTACTTTGCCTGTTAAGGGAGTTGAAATTTGTTTAATCAACCCCTATTTTTCAACCCCTTAAGCTAATGGTTGTTGTTTAACAAAAACTAAATAATTTTATTTGGTACTACTCTTATGAGATTTAATTTAATTATTAACGGATGAAATATGTTTAATAATATAATAATAATAATGATTTTTCAGTTTTTCAAAATACCTTCCTCATTTCTACCCCCTTGGTCCAATTTAGCACATAATTAATTTGCCGTATCGAACTTGGCCGTGATTTTTATCTATATATTTTACGTATTTGTCTGAAAATTCACAGTAATTTATGTAAAATTATCATGTCCATAAAAAGTAAAGTAGTTTATGTTTAACTATGGTTTTTGGTTTTGATAACCATAAAACGAAACACTGTATAGACATTTTGTGGAAGTCGCGTGGACTTTTTTCGAAATCTATCAACATTTCAAAATGTATTATGTTTTATTCGTAAGGGTCACTATAGCATACTACGTGAATGCAAGGGCAAGTGTATAACTTTTTACAGGAAATGAGGTCATTTAGTCAACTATTGTAGCAAGCTTTCACTATCTTTAACCCTTGTGAAAGCATTAAAAATACTTTAAAATGTAATCATATTTACCACATTTAAAAGCCACGTATGAGTTGTTTTTACCAGTCTCAATAGAAAGGCTGTCCTGTCAAAAAAGGTGACTACACAACAGTTTTATAACCCAAACTAAAATCGATTTATAGTTAAATAACTTATACTAACGACCTTAGGTTCTTGGTGAAATGACATTATGATAAATAATAAAATGTTTCTTGTACTTTCTCAAAATGTATTTATTGAGGCGAGTCGACCATTTACTACATCATTTACGGAGGCAGCTTACAGACTACAACACAACTAGCCTGGCCAAAGTAGGACAAAATAACGTTAGGTTAGGAATGAACGAGGAGAGAGTGGCTATGACAATGGTTGAGTTCATCAGACAGATGACAGCTGCTACCGTAGCGTTTTAGTGATCATAGATGTGTGCGGCTGAACAACAGGCTATACAAATCTACAGGAGAGACACCAAGGGACGTGTTCTTCAAGTAAAAGTTGGCTGTCGTAAGTGCAAGTAGTAGAACGATATTTGTAAAATGGATCGAGATTGTATAATTACAAATGCTATCTAGGATAAGGATTATATTTTAATTAAGTTCCTGTGGTAGTGAATTTGGATATACTGTACCTTGGAGTAGGCCTACATTTCTATTTATTTGCACACAAAGATAATAGGACATCCAACAATGTGGGTTATTTTGAGTACACCATCAAACTATACTATCTCTCAATTTTAAAAAAAATTTCAAGTTCGCACATAATGGAGGTAAGTGGTATACATTTATAATTACATTGTAATTTTAAAGTAAGGTTCTCAGTAAACTTTCGATAAAATCGGCAAAAATTACAAAATGGTACCTACATTGCATTGCCTTGTACCTATTTAATGAAGAAACAAACACATTTTTTAGTAAATTCTGCAAAATGTATTTAGTCTTGCCCAATATAATGTACTACAAATTGTGTCTGTTTTTCCATTAAAATGGAGTTCCACCAAGTACCTTCGGTCATTAGTTACCTTAAATCGTACTGTATACATATTTATAAACTAAGAGGAAAATAATATTTGTATCAAATGCTTCTGTGGTCTGCTTCGTTAACATTTAAAGTTGGCACCACTAATTAATTGTACTTAATAAAGGTACTACAAGTTGCTGTTGTAGGTTAGAGAGGTATACTGGCATTTTGAAGTGAATGAATTATTTGTTATTGAAAAGAGTAGATATAAACTTGTTTTTATTTCAGGTCCTTTTACAAAACATTCAAAGGAAGGCAAGACGAAATTCCATTGGAGAAAAGGGATAAGGGAAACTGTTTGGATGTTGAGCCAACCAGAGACATTTTTAGCCGCTGGAGACAGATTTCAGTTTGCCCGCAGTAGGCCTAATGCTCACAGAATATTCTGTGAAATTATTAGTGCTATATGTGAGATGATTAATCAGCACGTGGTCTGGCCAAATGCAATACGACAAGAAACTGCAAATGTAAGTATACGTTAATTTCAGGCCATTGTTTACATTAGGATACCTGCTGAGGTTCTGTCTTACAGTCTCTAGTCACAGTACGTTTACCAGCACTGCTCTGTTAACTAAAAAAAAGTTAGGATGTCCTAATTTTACAATAGTTTAATAAATTTAATGATTAGTTTGTAAAGATTTTTGCAGTATGGTGTCATAATATCATTTACAAAGTTATTTTTGCTAAGTCGTAATTCCACTGCGGAAGCATGGGTATGCTTCATTTTACTTTCTCACTATACCGTAAAGAGAAAGTATAGTGATTGCAAAAAAAATTTATGTTGAGATTTTTGTGGAAATATCCATTTGGGACCCCTGAGTTTTACAAAATGTCTGTCTGTATGTATACAAAGCTAGAGTGAAAACTATTCGATCGATTTCGAACAAATTTGCACCAAACATATCAATTAGGACTGTATGGATGCACGAAAAAAGGTTTTGAAAAACAACCCCCTTTTTGGCCCAAAAACCCCCAAAAAATCAATTATTTTTTATAAAAAAACTTCTCTAACGATTTTGGTACATTTTGGCTTATTTGTAGCCCTTAATGTACCCAACAGTATCTTTCTAAAAATTCTCGTTTAGCTATAATACAAATTAATTATAATAACTGATTTTCGGGGTTTTTTTTACCAAAAAGGGTGTTGTTTGTCAACATTTTTCAAACCCTTTTGTCGTACATCTAGGCCTAAATGACATGTTTGGTGTAAATTTGTACGAAATCGATCGAATAATAATAATAATATTTATTACTCTTCTTCTTTAATGTATCCCCTCTCTTACTTTAATACAATTATGAAGTCACAGTATATCAGTTTAATAATTTAAATATGTTTGTGAGAAAGTATGTGACAGTTTCTGGTACCGTTATTTTTTGTGGTTATGCAATATTTAAATTGTGCTACAAACTTCAGAAAATGTGGCATGGTACAGGCAACTAGTGGAGAGCGATAATTACACATTTCTATGTTGTTCTGTTGAAAGACTTGATTTGGCATGCGACTTTGATGCATGTTGCTTAGTTGAATTGTACCTTTAGTTTCTGATATTTTCTAACTGATTGAATTGTTGTAATTGAATATAGAGTAGTTACAAATTACACTTGTAAGTGAGGGAAAACACAAATACATTTCATATTCCAGAAAAAAGTTTTATTTAATTGTTTTAACTGCTTTGGATGTTTAATAACTACATATTTATATCATTCTAGGTTTTCTAGGCTCAATCACAAGGATTTAAAGGGATTGTTGGTGTAATAGATGTGTCTCATATACAGATTAAGCAGCCCCATTGAATCCTAATGATTACTACAACAGAAAACAGGTTCACTGCGTCATACTTTAAGGGATTTGTGATGAGGATTGTTGATTTATAAATGTTTCGACAGGATACTCTGTGTTCCATATAAATGGTTTGACAGGATACCCTGTGTTCCGGGTTAATGGTGTGAGCGAACAATTGCGTAATGTTGATAATGACACTGTCAGAACACCATGTGATAGGGGATGCTGCGTATCCTCTGACCGGTCAACTATTAACATCTTTCCGTGACACTGACCATTTGACGAATCAGCAGACAAACCATAATTTAAAACTTAGTTCAGTTAGGTCCACCAAAGACCGAAGTTTTTGTATGCTGAAGAACGAGAATTTAGGAGGCTAAGATGTTTAGTGTTAACAAATCTTAACCTTATAAGTAAGACAATCATTGCATCTTGTGTCTTATACAATTTTATCATTAACAACGGCGGATTAAGTGATGATGAATATTCTGATGAAGCCGACCATTCTCAAGAAAATAATGAAGTTGGACAGTTAAATAAAAGGAATGGCGAGCAAAAAGAAATACAATTGTGTTAACACTGCCTATGAATAAATACAAACAAAACTGTATTATATATTTGAACCTATTATTAATTTTTCATTTCTGATTTTGTTTTTCCTTAACCATCCTCTTGCTCAGTCAAATATACTTTTTAAGATGCCTAATGTAGAGCTGTGTTTAATAAAATTTAAATGGAATAGGCCTAAAGTAAAAATAGGCTCGACCATTCATAAAAAATGTTAATTTTGTTGACCCGGTTACTGATGTTGCGAAATTAGTAAATATCAATTTTTACTTTCTCCACCCTATACGTAGTATATGGAGAAAGTATTGTTTTCGTAAAAATGTTCGAATTTGAATTTTCAGTTGAATTATCTGTTTTGGTGCTCCCAGAACCCCAAAAAATTGTTTAGTGCAATTATCTGTGTTGGTGCTCCCTGAACCCAAAAATATTTTTAGTGGAATTTTTTGTTTTGGTGCTCCCTGAACCCAAAAAAGTGTTTTTAACGTGTTGTCTGTCTGTCAGTGTGTCAGTATGTATACACGACCAGAGGGGACACTATCGGTCCGATTTTCATGAAATTTGGTATGTAGGTACTAAACCCCAATATCTCCAGGCGTTTTTTCATTTTTTGGAATTTTTAATTTGTAAGGGTAATTTACCCCTAAAAACCAATAAAAAACGACAAAAATGCAAATTTCTCAAAAACGGCTCTAACGATTTTGATCAAATTTTCAGTATTTATAGTGCTTAAGATGCCAAACAAAATGACACCACCCGCTTTTATCAAAACTTCGGCGTTTCATAATTATGGGGAAATGTTAAAAAATAAACAAGTTTATGTTGTCAATCTAGCATCACGGCGAAGGCCGCACGGGGTAGCACAACGGTAGCGAGGACGGCCAGTAATTCAAAGGTCGCGCGATCGAATCCCGCCTGGGACAATAACTTTTTTATACGATTGACGTAGGTAGAATATTATTTTTTTGTTTTGTTCTAAAAAGTAGTAAATAAAATGATTAAAAACAATATTATTTTGACTACAGTAAATTGGGAGAAAGTTTGTGTCAGTTAACTGATACCGTTTATTTTATACTATCGTGATTTCGAAAGAATAATGCAATTATCGGATTTCAATATTTTTCTATATTGTAGCAATTACGTTCTTTTGAACAACAGAATTTCAACTCCTCCAAATAAAAACACAAGGAACTTACTTAACCTATACCATCGCAGTATGTTTTTAGTTTCTAAACATATGTATATATATAAAACTTACCTTAATATATACTTAAAACACGCTTGATCATAGTAATCTACTGTGTACATAAAAGTATATTGTAGTCCTGAACATAGACTTACCTCCCGCTAGTATTTGAGTTTGACGAGGAATTTCAGAATAATAAGGAAAACTTAACATAACATCTGGTCACACGTAAGTATGCAATTACCAATATGGCTGAACTTAAGACTGTATTGTTTGGAGTTTTCGTTTTCCTAATTAATTTCTATAATATTTGTTTTACGAGAAAATTGGTTGTGTTTTTGGAGAGTAAGTTTAACGCAGTATCAGAATACAAGGAAAATGTACCATAACGTTTGGTCACATGTAAGTAAACAATATTATATATTTGTTATTGCTGATATCGATACGTTGTTTCTATAATATCGAATATCGAAAACTTGGCTATATCGCAACAACCCTATTGGTTAGCTCACGAACAAGATAATAAGAACTCAAATTTTGTACCGTTTCAATAATAATAATGGGCTTAATTAGGTATGTAGGATATAAATAAAAAACAATATTGCACACAATATTTTTTTTTTATTAATTTGATTTAAAAACCTTTATAATAAAACATTTCTATCCCGCTGTATTTTTTTTCTTGTACAGTTTTCACAAGTTTTTTTTAAATTCTGCAATTCTTTCTTCTTCTAGCTGCTGTACTTCATTCCACTGCTGTTCCACCTTTTTCAAGAGAAGTTATTTTTTTTCAGCCTGAATGGTTTTTAGGCGTGACTAAATTGGCTGATGGCGAGTAACTTGCAGATGTACTTCGTGATTTGATTGCCAAAATAGAAACCATTCCTGTGACTAACGATGTATAGATTGTGTACATACCCCCACTCAATAACGGAGACCCTGATCTGGTGACTTTTAATTATTGACGATCGAGTGCTTTAACCTAGTGCTTCGTGGACGGTTACTGGCAACGCGCGTCGCCCGTATATTTTAAATGTGAACTCGTTTTGTGTTGTTTAAGTGTTTTATTGTGTGTTTTATGTATATTTGAAAATGACTGAATGATAGCCGAAACGCGTCATATGAAGTAGTAATAGACTACTTTTCATAAACATTAAGGATTGTTCGGCAGTATCACATCACAAACAAGGTAAATTAATTAGTAATTAATTAATAACAATCCAGTTGGGCTATAAGCATAATAAAATGGGACTTACTGATACCTTCTGAGACTTCTAAATTTCCTTTTATTAAGCGTTTCGTTGCTTATGTCCCATCATCAGTCATTTGAGGTCGTCAAACATTAAACACTAAAAACATGTACATTACTTTACACAAACATTCAACGGGCGCTCACCTCGATGTTCGAAGAAAGACGACCTTAATGTGTTCAATGTTTGAGACCTTAAATGAGTGAGAATATCTGACTGTGGGACATAAGCCCCGAAACGCATAGTAAAAGGAAATCTAAAAGTCACACACGGTGTACTTGATAACTAATTACTTTCCTAAAAAATATAAAAACTTTCATCGTCTGCAAAGATATGAGGAGGGAGGCGTGTTGTAAACTTACACCACTAATCCTTATAAGTTATATGGAATATATTATTCCATTGAAATCGTACTGAACAGTCCTAAAGCACTCCATTTTAATTTTACCACGCCTGACAAAACTGATCAGCTTACAGTGACCAATCCACCGTAGTTTAGTTACGGTGAGCAAATCACTGATCAGAGCGGAAGTAGTCGTCTGCTATTTTCATCCACCGATGTCACATATTCTATAGCCCTGTGTCAGATCAGTGTTCTGGACAAGGATTCCCACCGGTGGGCGCACCGATCAGTGCTGCTGAACTCAACCAATAGTTGCAGAAGTTCGAGTTACTTAAATCATTTAAAACTATACTCGAGTCCTTATTGACCAACCTCTTTTAACATTTCTAACTCATCTACTTTTTACCTTTACATTTAAAATGTAGTACATTAAAATCTATATTTTGTTTTAATCTAAAATATCATGCATTTTCAAATGGTTGGAAAAACTAGAACATGTATTGCCCAAACACCCACTTCTGTTGTGTGCACTTATCTTAGTTTCAAAACTACGATCTGCTTGTTCTACAAAAGATGCGTTATATATTGTGCAGCTTAATTTGTACACTCCACTTTTTTAAAGAAGGTATACGATTTTTTTTCTTTCTAATAATTCATGGGCAGTAACTTTAACCTTACCAATGTAATTGTATGCCATTTTTGTTTTTGTGTTTTCATTTTTACGTGTAGGAATTGTATGTTTGTTTGCATTCATTTTTAATTTGTTTTTAATCTTTTTATCAATTACATGAACATCATAACCGTTGTTAGAAACAAAACACTTGAATACAATTAAGTTCCTCATAAAAGTTAAATTTATTCATATGAATGTCAATGAAACAAAAGAACATAAAGTGAAATGCAGTTAATTTGTGACTTTTTGGATGTTGCGATGTTGCATGGTTTTATTAGTTTCATTGTAGTGTTTTGCAATACTGTACAAAAACTCTTTTTTAATTATTTTAAAGGAAACAATATATTATAAATTAATGAATAATGTCTTTTCAAGAATATAAAAGTATAAACATTTCTGCAACAATAGATTTAAATAACAGATCAAGATTCATTACAAATCGCTAATTAATAGTGTATAATATATAATCCTATTTTAAATATAAAATGTCTTGTTTCGTATAAACAATATTCAAGTTTTATTTAG
Organism: Philaenus spumarius; assembly: GCA_018207615.1. Lineage (NCBI taxonomy): Eukaryota > Metazoa > Arthropoda > Insecta > Hemiptera > Aphrophoridae > Philaenus > Philaenus spumarius. The sequence goes on from JAGFPH010006299.1 coordinate 36,338, forward strand.
AAAATGTATATAAAATAAACTTTGTGTGTGTTAGATTCTTAACACAAAAATGAGAGATACTTATTATATATTTAATTTTCCTAATTACTTCCCACAGCTTGTACAGGGCATTGTGGTTTATGCCAATACTCTAACAATACGTCCTGCTTATTATATCGCGATATTGAGATTAACTATCATTTCATTGTTTAGCAAAATGCGCAATATCCCTTCACACCTGACAATACGCATTGCGCGTTTATTAACCACACTCTCTTCTC
>JAGFPH010006299.1:43261-81464 GCA_018207615.1 Philaenus spumarius
ACACCTGACAATACGCATTGCGCGTTTATTAACCACACTCTCTTCTCTAGCGATTAGCTAACATCATTTCGTCCAATCATAACTTCTACCAAAACATTTCTGAAATTGTGTTTTCTAGTTGGAAAACTTTACTTAATCCTTCTGTTGCATCCCTTGGGCAATATTTATACAAGGAGAGAGTAATGTTTGATTTACAAGTAATTTTAAGTAAATACTTTACTCGGATTTAGAACTTTTGAAAAACTTAATCTTAATTTATTACTTTTTTTAAGATTGCTTTAAAAGGAGTAACATTTATTTAAAAGATAACAAACAATTATAGTATTTAGAGAGAAACTGACGACATTTACTTGCAGATTTAATAGCAGCAATTGGAAATGGGATTACAATTAAGAAATCGATATTTAAATTGAAAAAAACTGAATGGGTCTATTTTTTTATCTGGTTCGTTTTAATTGTAAACAAGATTAAAATGTTCTACTAAGCGGTTGAATGGTGATAAACAAAATATTTCCAGTTAAATTTGTTTTATTTGATTATTCATAAACAGTTTAAAATATAACTAATATTGAAATCAATTTCAAGAGCATCCATATTTACATTTGCCATTAAAAATGTGTATTGTTTTAAAAGCATATTTCTGTCAAACCCTGTCTTATTTTCAATGTTTGTTTTTAATTTCTAAATGCTTTTAAAAACAATCCTTATTCTTACATTTTCGGGTTTTCTTGTTTGAGTAATTCAAGAAATATTTTGTTGGACTTTGGTAAAACTTCAATTTATTGCAATAAAATATATCACAAAAAAATAAGACACATAGTTTAATACTTAGAGGTTTAAGATAGAGATGTAATGGATACAAAAATATCTTATGTAAAACATTATGTGTTATGTTTATTATGTTATGGATATTACATAAAAATTAGATAGGCCTACACTGTACGACTATAAAATTTGTTCATTAAAAATATAAATGCTAACTTGTTTGAGATTATGGTAATATGATGAAGTACATTAAGTTAATTGAGTAGAAAAATGAGGTTGTTAACATTATGATAGAATGTATTTATGAAGTACTTACTATAAATTGTTTAATTGAGAAAGAGGGTGAATAATATGTGTGTAAATCTAATTGATTTACTTAAAGCGATATATATTTAATTGAATTCAAACTTTTTTATTCTTATATAAACTGACCTACTGTAATAAAGCCTATTATAGAACTAAATTTTGCACACGAAATGACGAAATAATAATTATGTTATTTGCACCAAAAATAGTATGGCACAATAACCGTAAGTTATTCATAAGATTCCCTATAAACAGTTGTACAAACGTTGGGCTGAGTAAAAGTTTAATTTAGCTACGAGAAATGAGTTTCTACTAAACGAAATTATTTTAGAGTAAGGAGACAAATTTTAATTTAATATGTGTATGAAAATATATTACAAGTAATTATCCTTTCCCTTTGATGTCATTATAATCCATTAGTCATCTATCCAAAAACGTTGCGAAGTTAATTAATTGACATTACATTCTCTGTCATATTAACATCACACCTTTTATATCTCGGTGTGTACAACAAAATAATAATATACAACAAAATAAATAATACAAAATACAATAATACAAAATAATACAACAAAATACAGATTTGTGTTGTTTTTATTGGTTAACAAGGAGGTTATCAATGTATATAGTAGGCTACAAATAACAATAACAAAATAACAATAATGTATATACAAATAGTTTAGGCTAGGCCTATACTGTTTACTTGAAGAAAAAACATACATTTGCCATTTAATTATAGCGCAATTACTTTTAATTGTCAGATAGAGGGTTAAAACAATTTACAATATTTATAATATGTCGATTGCAGTCTATACCATAAAGAGTGATTTACCTACCTCAATTAGGCAACAATTTATAAAAAAATTGCTGTTTTGTCTCTTGTTTACAGTTGCAGACGATCTATTTTTGTTTACAATCTGACTTGGTTAAACATTCATCTGAAGGTAATCAGCTGTTTAATTACAATCACATTTAAAACCATTATAATGCAAGTTGGTCAGCACTGGACCTTTGAAAGCGCCCTCGAGAAATAAATCAAAGGCTAGGGGGGCGAAGTCCTAAACAAACTTACATTTTTAATTAACATTCGCCGATGCGCTAGATCTAAGCTTCAAAATGACACCTCATCCTAAAAATCGGTAAAGTTGGACGGGTGAAAAGGGATGTAACAGAGAAACCCCTTAATGTATTAAGTACATGATTTAGTAATTAACTGTGTTGCTGTTATTTTAGGAAATTACTAAGAACTTGCAATGCGTATTTATTTTCTCGCCACATTTAACAAACAGAGAATAGCTGATTTATCTTTTTTCACTCGTCTCAAAATTACTCGAAGAATATCTCTGAACGAGATTTGCTATGCGTTGAACGAAATGGTTCATTAACAAATGGTATTATATTTGTTTAGTTTAAAAAACACAATTTTCAAAATAAAATTAGCTGTTAGTAAAGAAAATAAATATGAACAAAAATTAGGAAGAAAAACTTGTCTTTCTTTTTTTGTATTGTGAATGTATCTGTTTAAAGAAATTGTCGCCGATACTAAAACTATTATTTTTGTATTGATGTTATAAGATCTACATAACGTGTGGATGCCATAATAAATAAATTGTTTTCATTATGAAGGTTGAAATATTATAAACTCAATAAAATCAATATCTGAAACTAATAAAGTAGTTTGACTTAATAGCAAAAGAGTTGTGTAACCACGTTTATGGATGTATGGTTCTAAAGCTTGCAAGTATAGTTAGTTATAGTTATTATTAAATTTATTTTCCAGATCATTTTAAATAATTTAAGTCAATCCCTCAAAATTTATAAATATGAACATTATTACCAAATGAAGACAACTTGGGACTTACAGGCACATATATTGAGGTTTAAATTAGTTTAACATCAACATTAAAGAAGTGTTTATCTGAAACATTTACACTACACAAAAGGATTAAATACAACACCATTAAACACCAAGCAAAAGTAAATAACTGGATAAATGACCACACCGTTACACTATAAAATCATATAAATATTGTACTTGTTTAACCTAAATAGGAAACTCAAGTATAACTTATTTGGTTATCTAGATACAATTAAAACTAACACATCTCCATTACGTGGTACAAAGCTATAATTAAAGTTAGTACGTAGATAACAATATTAGTTCTGACCATACATAGATAGAACCAGCCACTACATTAGTACTATAACATATTAAGTGATATTTAATTAACACATAATTCAAACAACCTATTTAGATGATGATGTCATGATTGAATAAAGATACATCAATCATCCGTTATGTAATTATATTTACGGCCTAATATGTACAAGTAGTTGAAATAAATGTTTAAAACAGATTAATTCTAAATTCTAAAATAATAAATTAGTACAAGTAGAAAAGCAATGTTAAACTTGAAGAGTTTATTTTAAAAGGGTTTAGTATAGATCTAAAACCAAACAAGGAAAATTAAATTTACTGAGTTATATTATAATCAACAATATGATTAATATTCAAATGTGGTTCTGCGCACTTGACAAGAAACTATGCAGAACTGCCTGCAGTACCCTTAGTTATACAGTACATTTATTGACAAACTAACTTCCAGAATGTGTTTCAATATCAATATTCCAGTTATCCTGTAACCTCCAGTAAACTACTTCAACAGAGTCTACTAGAGAAATATTAAAATGTTCTTTATCACCCCAATGCTTGTAATTTAAAATTCCTCCAGGTAATTTCTCAAAACTTATAATAGAATGCCTCCATTCATCAATAATTAAAAAGCAAAATTAATTAATATCCTTATTTTACTAATTAATTAATTATATTCATAAAATATTTTATTTGTATCCACATGTCACTAATTCCATTTTCAAATCACAATATTTAACTCATGCTAGATGTACTAAAACAGACTGCTGTGGATAGTAAATGTTTACTTCTATGTAAAGTTGAAACCAACTTCCTGGAAAATCAGCCATTAAAATGGTTCAAAAGTTCAATAGTTTATCCTCTTGTTCCTAAAAAACATATCAGTGCACTACATTTTGTCAAATATAAACATTCGAGTTTTTCTAGTAAGAAAATAATATAACCTAAAGCTGACACTATTTTAAAGCAGACCTACTATGCATTATTATATTCCATACAAATATTAAAAAAAAAACATTATTATCTCTTAGCTTTACTTTCAATTCGAAAATTGCTACTAAAACATACTTTTTAAGAAATGATTTATGTCGATCTTTTTATTTAAAACTTTATTTGTAAAGTAAATTTTGACATTGAAAAACTAATTCTCCTGTACAAGTTGGAAATCTAGATCGCTTTGTACACAACCTACCTGTCTGTGTACAATTCAAACTTTAAATATGTTAATATATATAAGAAAGTATTCAGAAATTGAATTTAGTTGATGAAGCAGTCTTTCAAACATTGTATCAATTTCTACATTCTAAAATATTTTAAGTTAATCTTATTCATCATATCTGTAATATCACCGTCAGGTACATTCATATTAAGAAAACATCTAAGAATACTTTAAGACAATTTCTGTAAAAACAGCGTAATATTTAATTGTTGTATGATTTCCATATTAAATATCAGCACATTATAGAAACAGTGATCCGTAGCAAAACTGGCTCATCGTAAATTTTATTTTATATCTTATAAATGACATGACAAGTTTACTAATTAACATGCTAAACCTTCCCATTTCCTTTGTGTAGATTATTTTGTGCCTCATCCAAACGTCTATTATAAGCTAAAAGCAAACTTACATTATACTTAATAGTAATAAATAGCTAACTTTGGTCCCTTGATGCCAGCTTCAGCTATCTAGACCCTATTAAAACTATAATAGTTCCATTTACTAAGACCGAAGATGTAACTTGTGCAAGCTAAAAAGGTCTGTTACTTGTTAAAATAATTAATTATATAATAACATAAGTACAGACAACATAAATACTGCAGTTATTAATACATACAGTAATTAATAAAAACTATTTATTTTAGAATAAATAGTAAATTGTTAATATTTTGTCACAATTATTGAGTTTCAATCCAAAGAATGTCTTTATAAATAATTATGAACAAACAATCGCTGAAACCGTGCCTACATGTTGATAGTCTTACAACATGATCCTTATTTGTACAGTGGTAGTTTTACTGTATGTCAACTTTAAGTTAGTGTTTCATGTTCTTGTAAAATCTGTTCAAGAAAATTTAAATTGACTTACTGTTTACCCCGCCACTTGACTTTATTATTTCCACACTTATGACACGTTCGGAGTCGTATTCCATCTTTAGAAAGTTATTTCTCTTTTAAGTACGTTTACACATTAAAAAAACACTAACACAGACACTTAAACAGTTATTAATACGTGAGTGCGATACATAGGTGGTTCTAGGCAAGGCCACACTATACTACAGGCCGTACTGCTCGGATTGTGACGTCACAGTAGTCGTCCACTCAAGGCTCCCGGCACTCTGCTGCCTTATGGCGCATCAATGTCGGGCGCTCAAAACTAATGCTCCCTACGTTTTAATCCAAGTTTTTGTGTATAAAACTTATATTTTATTATTTTGCATTAACTGACGAACATAACGATGTCCATAAATAGTGTTTTGAGGTAAATTTACAACACAATTTTAAGGACTAAACATAAACATTGTTTCTAAGTGTTAAAAAGTCTGACAGTGTTGTTTTAATATGGCCTGTATTACACTATCAAATTTCTTTGATCAAATTTCTTTGATGAAATATTTGATAGTGTAATATGCAATCTTTTTTCAAAGTTGGCACACGTCAAATTTATTTGTCAAAGGTTCTCTAAGAGAGAACCTTTGATTAAATCTTTGATCAAAGATCTTTGACAAAGAACTTTGATAGTGTAATACAGGTCTATATCAAAACAAACCTAAATGTATGTAACTGTTGCATGTATAAAATATAATCTATTATGTTCAGATAAAATACAGAAATACTTCATTAAAACACAATAATTGTGTTTTAAAATCTCAAAATATTGTTGTGTCCTACATATTTGTTATTAATGAAGTTTATCAAACGTTATCAAAGTTATTTTATTAGTTATCAAATAAAATAAGACACTTCTATATTGAAAATTTCAAATCATTTTAGTATATTATTTAAATTTACCAATTGCTAATTACAATAAACATTTTATTCTATTAAACAATAACAATTAAAGGTCATTGCCAACTCAAAACAAGAATTCTGTACTAGAAAAAAATAATTGTAACCAAAAGAAAGTACTGTAATATACAAAAAAATACCCTCGATTAACATTTAACATTAACATTAACATTATTTTAATTTTTTTCTACATTTACAATGACATTGAATCCTTAAACAAAAAGTAGATTTTTTCCAAATACATTGTGGGGTTTTATTAAACATGTACCAAGAATTGTAATTTTAGTTGGTTTATTTTATACAAATTACAATGTTTAGGGCATTCTTTATGAATCTGTCAGTTACACGACAACTTTTTTGCCTTTCTTTTCAGTGTGTTTTTGTCCTTATCAGCATTTACTGTCTTTCTTTTTTCATTGTGTCACTAACACTTCTAGAATAGTTATTTAGTAATATTTTACTAAATGTATACAGACACTTATCAATAAGTTTCTTAAAACTTACCTCACAACTATCACAGTTACTCTGTGTCATTAGGCCTAGATTACAAAACTCAGCAATAGTTTCTTTCAATACTTTTCTTTGGTTAGATGCTGATAAAAACTCTCCTTCATACCTTTCAGATATTATAGTTTTGAACACTTTGAATCCTGCAACAACTCTTTCTAACAGAGTATCAGAAGGATACTTCAAAGACCCTCTGTTAATGATGTTAAAGTAATAGTTGTCACGTTGGGACATAACATTTGATGCAACTGAAGGCGGGAAGTTGGGCGACTGCTGTGACGTTTCGTCCGAAGTGGAGGGGTACACTCCGGCCTGTAGTATAGTGTGGCCTTGTTCTAGGTGAGCTGTCGTGTGTATGCCTACCTGTTCGACAATGCCTACCTGATATCCCGTTTATTTATCTTTTGAGCTTTAAGGTCTGGTCTGTTACTCTTTAGCGAAATTAATATTTAAAACTGTTTGAAATCCATAACTTACTTACATTTCTTAATTGTTTAGCAGTAGGCTTTGTATTAAATACTGTATATTAAATAATAAATTGTTTTAAGTGTCAATATTTATTTAGATTACTTTATGTAATAATTAACTTGGTATAAGTAATTATTAGGGAGGATAAACTTTGCTACTACACTAATTATTTATAGCTTTTTACAAAATTTAAAATAGGATAATTTTATTTTGTTACTTCAATCGAATACAACTATGAATTTGTATCCGACATTTCGTTTCCATCCCCAACTATACAAGCACATAGCTTTATGCAAATATTCTACAGATAGCAGTGATGCAGATCCACGTTTCAAATTTCAAATATTCAGCAGATTTGTTGAAGACAAAGGATTCACGCACGACAGCATTACATCATGAATTAACTAAGCATAATGCACTATTCCAATAACAATAAAAAAAGTCTCATCTGTTACTCTCAATGGCATTCTAATTCGCTTACCAAACTATAATTGTACTCTTTCTTCAAAACTGAAGCTAAATTGAATATTAAATTTTTACATTCACTGGAAACTACGAAATGGTTTTCACTATACAATCCTTTAATCAAAAACTGATCTGAATTTATTGTTACACTTTAGCAAGAAGTAAGTTATTTTTATTGGAAAAATTTACATAATATTATCATAATCAACTGGATTTTTTAATATAATTTAAATAAATAATCAAAAAAACAATTACATAAATAATTTGTGTAAACTGTAATATAATATATATAAACAAATTTAAAATATACATTGGTAAATCTAGACAAGTGTTTCTGCGTTGAAAATAAATTCATACATTGTTATATACATAAAATAAAACAGAACTGAAGATAAGAAAAACTGTGTTTGTGGAATCTCATATTAAACATGATTTAGTGAAATTCATAATTTATATAAATATAATTCATATATAAAGCTGAAATACCACTGACTGACTCACTCATCACAGTATCTCGAAAACTATATTTCCAAGGAATGTGAAATTTGGTACACATATTGCTCATAGGCCCTAGAGGCGTACTAAGAAAGGATTTTAAAATATTTCGTGTTTAAGGGTTGAAATAACCCCTAAAACCATAAATATTGTTTATTTTATATCACAAAAACCATATGGCCTAGAAACTTCGAATTTGGTACACATATTGCTCATAGGCCTTACATTTGCACTAAGGAAGAATTTTTAAATATTTTCCGTTTAAGGGTTAAAACAACCCCTAAAACCATAAATATTGTTTGTTTTATATGTCAAAAAGCATATGGCCTAGGAATGTGGAAGTTGGTACACATATTGCTCACAGGCCTTAGATTTGCACTAATAAAGAATGTTTAAATATTTAACGTTTAAGGGTTAAAACATTCACCAAAACCATAAATATATTTTTTTTTTATCTTAAAAACCATATGGCCTAGGAACATGGAATTTGGTACACAAATTTTATTACTCATAGGTGCTAGAGGCACACTAAGAAAGGATTTTAAAATATTTCACGTTTAAGGGTTGAAACAACCCCTGAAACCATCAATATTGTTTCTTTTATATCTCAAAAACCATATGACCTAGGAACGTCGAATTTGGTACGCAAATTTTATTGCTTATAGATGCTAGAGGCGCACGAAGAAAGGATTTTCAAATATTTCGCGTTTAAGGATTGGAACAACCCCTGAAACCATAAATATTGTTTGTTTTATATCTTAAAAACCATATGGCCTAGGAATGTGGAATTTGGTACACATATTGCTCACAGGCCTTGGATTTGCACCAAGAAAGAATTTTTAAATATTTAGCGTTCAAGGGTTGAAACATCTCCTAAAACCATAAATATTGTTTGTTTTATACCTCAAAAACCATACGGCCTAGGAACGTGGAATTTGGTACACAAATTGTATTACTCATAGGTGCTAAAGGCGCACTAAGAAAGGATTTTAAAATATTTCGCGTTTAATGGTTGAAACAACCCCTGATACCATAAATATTGTTTGTTTTATATCTCAAAAACCATACGGCCTATGAACGTGGAATCTGGTACACAAATTGTATTGCTCAAAGGTTGTAGAGGCGCACTAAGAAATTATTTTGAAATATTTTGCTTTTAAGGGTTGAAACAATCCCTAAAACCATAAATATTAATTGGTATTCTTTCCTTAAAGCTAGAGGTCTGAAATTTGGCATTTATTAATTTTATTAATTTAAGTACTTAAATGCGTAAAGCTGATCAAATTTATCTTAATTAATTGTTATAATTTCCTTAAAGCCAAAAGCTGAAATTTTATACATTTATTTCTTACAAGATACATATAAAAAGTAAACCAGTTTTACATTTCGTTCGTCCTGCTAGGCGTGAAAATGTGATAACAACCCTTACAAACAATAATTATACATTTTTATACCTACCTTAAAGCTAGAGATCTGATAATTTGTAAATTTATTTATTACAGGATAGATAGAAAAATAAACAAGTTTTACATTTTGCTCGTTCTGTTAAGAGGTGAAAATGTAGTTCCTACCCTTAAAACTATAAATAATAATTGAATACCACTTAGGAACGTGAAATTTTATTCACATATTGCTCACAGGCACTAGAGGCGCACTAAGAAAGGATTTTATAATATATGGCCTTAAGAGGTTGAAACAACCCCTAAAACTATACATATTAATTGTTTACTTTTCATAAAGCTAGAAAGCTGAAATTTTTTACATTTATTTCTTAAAATCATATATAAAAAGTGAACCAGTTTTACTTTTTGTCACGTTCTGCTAAGGGGTAAAAATTTAGCAACAACCCCTAAAACAATTAATATTAATTTTTATACTTTCCTGAAAGATAGAGAGCTGAAATTTTTTACGTTATTTTCTTACAAGATGCATATAAAATAAACCAGTTTTACACTTTGTAACGTTCTGCTAAGGGATTGAAAAGTATTAAAAATCCCTAAAACTATAAATATTAATTGAATAACGTTGAGGAACGTGAAATTTGGTACACGTATGCTCATAGGCACTAGAGACGCACTTAGAAATAATTTTAAAATATTTGGCCTTTAAGGGTTGAAACAACCCCTGAAAAAATTAATGTTGTTTGTTATACTTTCCTTAAAGCTAGAAAGCTGAAATTTTGTATATTTATTCCTTAAAAAACATATCAAAAGTAAACCAATCTTACATTTTATTACTTGCTGCTAAGGGGTGAAAATGTGATAACAACCCCTAAAAACTATAAATATTAGTTGGTATTCTTTCCTTAAAGGAAGTGATCTGAAATTTGGCATTTATTAATTTTAAGGAAATATTTAAATGCGTAAAGCTGATCAAATCTATCCCGATCTATACATCGTCCAGATAAGACTGTGATTTACCAGTCTGTAGATATAGCGGTTGAAAAAGAAGACGCTCTTCACTCTGAATTCTTTATTTTTAATTGATTTAAAATTTTTAACAAACCTACCTTGACGGAGACAATTGACGGGCAGCCAATGAACAAAACATACCAAACTAATTGAAAATACACGTTATAATTCACTTTCGTGAAATAAAAGATGAAAGAAAATGAGGGTGAAATATTACAATTATGTAACATAGTGATGCAAAACAATTATCCGTATCGAAGCACGGGTATTCAGCTAGTAAATCTTATAAGTTTCAAAATAAACAAATTGTTTTAATTAACCCATCAACCCTTGCCGCAAGAAATGTTGTTTCTTAGTATTTTTCTCTTTTTTTTTAACATATAGATGGTCTGGTTTTATCCTTAAACAAAATTAAAAGTAATAATGTAGGTAGTTGCATGTTCCTACCGACCACATATTATATAGGACATTATAGCAGACAGTGGTCTTATTTCACTACAAAAGGTGTCTGATATCTAGAGGATCAAAGTTCGGCAAAATGCAGATACAGTATAACTATATACATACAATCATATCATATAGTTTTTATCTTGAATATATTACCTCAATTTTAACTAATGTGAATTTATTTCACAAATTAACTTTACATATTATTTATTAGGCCTACTACCATAAATAAACTAAACAAAAACTGGGAGGCTTAAGTTTAACTTCGTGATGTACCACACTCACGGCGTTGTTTAGATTTTTCGATACTAGAACCTTTACTAAAAATTAAGTAAAGAGAGTTTTAAAAGCAGGGAGCTTCGTTAGTAAAACTTCTGAAGCCAAGTAAGCTTGTCTAAAATTTCAAGTTCCCAGCCACATAACAGTGATGGAATTTTCGAGCTTGCAGTCATAAAGCGGACAGCGTCGAAATAAAATCTTATATAAACTAATACTACAGTTCAGGAGGCAAAACCATGTACAAATTATAAATATAGTTCACAAAAAATGAGATCACAGAACAAAAAGTGCATTTTTTATAATTAGAAAATATGGTTGTAAAATTTGTAAGACACTGCTACCCTTAGAGCAATGGTTGGAAAAATAAGGGTTGAAAACAACAAAATTCATTGTTGATTCGACCAACCCTTACCTACAAAGGGTGTCCTAAATGATGTTGCAAAATAAAAAATTCATAACTAAATTAGTGGACACAATATCGAGAACGTTGAAAATGGTCCTACTCTATATATTACCAAAATCTTTTGAATAAAATGTTTTTCAAACCGCAATCCTTAGCGTAAAGGGTCACATATAATGTAAACAAAATATAGGGCAAGGGAGGGGGTGTTGAAGGTAAACAAAATCATAAAACCCTGAGTAGGTAGGTCGGTCAAATCCGTTCTGTAATTGTAACATTTTTATATAGTTTCTAAATGCTTTTCATATACACTAACAACCGTGTACTTTGAGGTTTGAACAAAATGAGGTGGTAGAAAGAAATATTAATTCAAAAGTGTTGTAAATCTTTGAAATATTACCAAAATTTTTCGTGAAACTTGTATTGGATTTTCTGCACTAAACTTGGGGTGAATGAACTTTTTTGGTCGTTTCTATCTTATGGTAACTTTTAAATCTTCCTGCGCCTTACGGAATTTTTCCACTGTCAATTTTTAATTTAAAGTTTGTATTCTTATACGTATTGAATATGTTCTTATTAAAATATAAAATACCAACCTTAACTATTTCCCTTATTTGTAATAATGTATTATATAATTAAAACCAAAACTATTTGTTTTATCCAGTCGAGAAAGTTATTACACATAAAAACCAAATAAATTATCGTATAATAATTAGTTTTTCATGAAATTTTATTTAACCTTATAGATATCAAATAAACATAATTCATATATTCGTTACATATGTGAAATTGTATTCAATACCATATTTAACAATAAAATATGTATTTCACTAACAAAATTGTACTTGTTTAAAGAAACTGGCTGAACTAATGTTGTAGATTGCTACTCTGGCATTGTACTACAGGGAGTAGTCCCTTACATAAACTACACAACTTAATTGCGTAATTGTTACTGTTATAGCTTTAATGTGGGACTTGATTACTGAAGTTGGGTACAGTGGGACTCTGGTTGAAATTTAAGATGCATGTTTAGTTTGAATATAAGATTAGTGTTTACAATGTAAGACGAAGGTTTTCCAACTCGTTTTTACAACATGAAAACTATATAAACTAATAAAGACTTCAATGGACAAACTTTATTAAAAGTATAGTAATTACTTTTAAAATTTGTAATTACTTTACTGACCTCCAAATGGCCCTATTAAGTTGCCCTCTACTGCTACTGGGTCTTACTAGTTTCGACACAACCTGTCATTGTCGAAAACGAACGTTTCAGACAATAATCACATAACACAAAACACTACACAACTTACACATAAAAGTATAAACAAGTAATATTCACCATTAAAGGGTCATTCAATAATTAAAATGGGACATAGCTTTCCACACAAGTACTTGCGGGACGTCTCGAACGCGTACTGAACTGGAAAGAAACTGATAGCCTGTCATTGCACTGTATGGTTGGTTGCATAACTTGCCGGTGTATTTAAATTTAATGTAATGTCGAATATAGCGGTGGATTTAAACTGCAGCCGATCCTTAAGTACGTTAGGCCTATGTGGTTGTGTTTTATGGCTTTGTAAATATGGAACTGTTCCAGTGTGTCCATTTGTTTTCCTTTGGCGCATTCCCTTAGAATCTCCATGTCATTGTTTATACTTTTGGTCAAATGATTTGAGTCAATCAAGTGTTCAGCATACGAGGATACTTGGATTGGTTAAGAGTACGTTTGGGTAAATGTTCTCTGTACCTATCTTTGAACGTTCTTCCCGTTTGATCGATTAAGTACATCAACGCTGCGAAAAACGGATACCACCATAACATGGTAGACAGAATTATAATAATGGTTCAGGAAGTAGGATACAAATAAATGAATAATAACTTTTAAATATAATTAATAGATATTATTTGTTATTTTGATCATTCTGACATAAAGTCTGGGTAACATTGTAAGTTAGTAAAAACATTACAAAAAGTCAAGACTGAGGACGTTTTGATTATACATCTGTTAAAATATAACAAACAATTATAGTAATTTGTACTAATTTATTATGACTGTCGTACGACACTATTGATTGATAGAATTAAATTCAATATGAAATTTTTCGTGGGATTCTAGTTCAAAATTTAGAGTTTAAAATTTCACGGATTTACTGTTACTTGGGATTAGGATGGAGCTATTTAAGAAATATTATGATAACGTTGAATATAAATATAGCAATTTAATTTCCTCTCTAATTTACCGATACTAAAAGTACTCTATTACTTGTTTAGTGTGGTGCTTGTTAAATAGTGGTCACTTTAAATATTTTTCAAACTGCTGAATAAAAAAATGTAATAATTCATAAAATTGCATGTGTTTTCAAAGCCAATTTATTTTTAAATGCATGTATTATGTTTAACAATGTCTAAATTGTTATTTGCAATAGATTATTATAAAATAACCCTTTAAATTGTTCAGTCTTAAATTATTTGGCAGTTATTGAATGTCAATAAATACAAATAAATGTAATCCTGTCACAACACAAGTGTCAGCTATTTTAAATCTAGAAATAGTCACGTGGTTTCTCTCAGTTCAGTATCATGCAATTTAAATTACTATTATTATTAACAAACAAAAAACAAGAATCACTTAAGAGGCATTTGAAAATCAAATTTGGGAATATGTTGTCTAAATAAATACATAATAAATAAAGCAAAGTATTTTATTGTATTTTCGTTGCCTCTTCTGTTTATGAAAATAAGTTGTTTAATATTCTGAATATGCTAATACAATGAGGGGTTTTCAAACTCTTTAGATATTAAATTAAACTAGATCAAGATCTGACTTTAGTTTTTTTATATTATAAAAATAATATGAGTTTCATTCCTAAGTTAATTAAAAAATATTTATTTTTGGTTCTCCCTCAACAATACAGGAAAATAGAAAATAACCACAAAAGCCTCTACCCAACTTTAAAATAAAAATGGAAGTATTCTTTTTTTGAAAATTGTTTCTTCTTTTTTCATGTATTGTCCGAGTAATGAATTTACTTTAACAATTGTAAATTAATAGAACACCTAATGTGATTTTATTTTACTTTAAATAATAAATATGTAAATCTACATTAAAAAAAAAACTTAAAAGATTAATAAAAATCATTACAAAATAGAATATTACCTAGATTTTTTTCTAAAATATTATCTCATGCACATTTGTAAAGATGGTATCCACAAAATATTGTGATTACACAAATTTTTAACATCAACGAAATACTTACCCTCGTATCTAGCTTTATAGAATAATCCAAAGATAAAACTACTAAAGTAAGTATTTTATATGTTCTTTAAATTCCCAGTATAGTAAAATGTATCCTAAATATGTTATTTTTCCATGTTTACAAGTTTTTATTCTAAAACGGTTAGTTGTTAAATATCAAGTTTAGATTTCACATTATATTATACAAAATGGGTAACTCAATTATATAAATTATAATATCTAGCAAAATAACAGATAGTATTTGTTACATTAAAATAATCATTTAAAGGTTTGACCTAACAACAATACTACCATAAGTACTTAAAATGTTAAGAGTATTACGTTTCAACTAATTCAAACTTAATTAAACAATACTATTATAAGTACTTTGTCATAAATAGTTTTGTTGAAATATTTTCAAAGTAGTAACTTTCTTCTTTCACTTTGCAAACATTTATAAAGTTTTAAGTAAATAGAAGTATGCCATAAATAATAAGTATTTGAATTAATTACTTAGGTAATCCTACTATTTACTACACACATAGGATTTCCTTTTCAATGCCGTTAGCTTTCTCTTGACCAGTTCACAATAGATACCTCCCTCATGGAAAAGCTTTAATTACTGTTATATTTATTTCATCCTGTCCTCTCTCTTCAATTTAAAGTGGCGTAACGATATGTCCAGTTACAATTTTTAATGTTCAAAAATTCCAAAACTAATGGCAGCAGCACATCTGTATGTCTTTGCCATTTTTCTCAGAAACAGTTCGACGAAATAGAATGAAATCCGGCATAGTGATGGTTAGTGCTGACTAAACACAGATCTAAAGTATTAAAAATAAATTTGGAGATTAATCAGAGACTAAAAACACTAATTATAAATCCCTTTCTATCAAATGTAAGGCAATGAATAACAAGGGAATCATCTTAGACTTAATATTTTTCATTTTACATAAATCTTTGCTATACATTTTGTTTTGTAGAAATCACTCCAATATCTTAGTTCCTACTTTCGGACTTATAAAGTATTGCCAAACAATCAGAATATTACAATAACATACTTTTCTAAGTCTATATTGAAGGGAAATGGTCAACCCCTTTTATATATATCACACGATTCGTTCCCTGATCGCTTTCTTCGCCAACACCTGTGGCGATTCATTACGAAAGAAATGCAAACTGATTTTATTGATATAATGAGGGAAAATTACGATTGATTATTACTGAAGCATTTGAATTTGAGTTGTCAACAAACAGAATTGCATAAACTTATTCTAATCGGATTTGTTTGTTTTATTTTGATTAACGGTTGAGCAGCATACAGAGCATTTTAATCGAGGTTAAAATTAATGGTCCAGATGCCTGGGCAAATGCATTTAACCTCAAACACAGCGCTGGTCTTGATGCAATTTGTAACTGCTATATTTATAATCATTTGTTGATGACTGTAGGCATCGAACATAGGTTTAGAGTAAATGTGTCGTGATTTTTCTTACACAATTTCCAATTACAATAAATATAACTGACACACGGCCGAGTTCACAGTAGTATTACAAGACTAGTCAACTTATTGACGGATTGTTTTCGAGGCCAGCATAGAATTTCTAAACTGTGTCCAGATGTTGCAGACGCCTTGTTTTCATTACCATTAGTTATACACTCCACGAGGCAGAACAATGTTTCGACTTTAAACCTTCGATTATTTATTTTATAAAACCTGGGATATTTACAATATTTTTTCATACTTCTTCACAGTTAAGCTATGTATTATAACAATGCACAATTCATCCATTTCCTTTATTATTACGTTTGAATAATATCTGTATGTAGGCTTATGGGAGTTACTATTTAATTATGTAAGCCCTTCTGAACAAATAAATGAAGTGTCTGCTTGAACGTGGAAGATCTATTTTGTAATGTGTGTGGTACTAATTGATTAAAAAGCAACATAATTAATATTTGCTTCAAGTTTACTACCTCTAAGGTAACATCTACCTAAATGAATTACAAAATTAACTAGTTAGGTCGTATATTTCGTACTGCTAAAAGTTGTGTAGGTTCGAACCACACTGCTGCCTTTGTATTTTTCTAAATAAATAATCAGTTTACACAAATTAAATTCAAAATGATTTTATAAAAACTACGATAAAAAACTTAACATAAATTAGGCAAGTCTGTAAAATCGAAGCAGTTTTGTTAAATGTCGTAATCAAATTAAGTAAATATATTGATGGATTATAAAAGTAAAACAATTTTTTGGTAATTAATTTTTTATTTTAATAATGGATGTTTTTTCAACGAGTTTTTTAACCAGTTTGAAACGTTAAAGGCCTACTGTCTCATTCACTCGATTTTCCCGAAATCCTTTACTCTACACAAATTAGCAAAGTTATCTAATTGTTTATAAAATATATAATTAATTTTAATATCAAATAACAAACAAAGCCTTTATTACCGATATTGTTGTGTCCCTACACTGTGAACATAAAGCAAAATACAAACACCAATCTATAGGGATGAAATTAATTATTTAAAGGAGTATTCAATAATCCATTGTGGTTGAATTTAAAATTGTTTATTACATTCACAATTTAAACATAAGCCTACTGCATAATATATATTTTTGTTTAGTACTTTGGAATAAATTCTGTTAGGCACATGGTTTTATCTGGATATTTGTCTAACTTAAATTATTTTAAAATTTATTCAATATAAATATTTTAAAATATATTAATAAAAGTGCAAACAAGGTGAGTTTGCATGATCTGTTTTAAAACTATAAAAATATTCGATGTACATTTACTTACAAACTGATATTTACTCTAAAATTTAAACTAAATAAATGTGTCACTTATGCAATGCATACACAGCTAATGCAATTTATACTATTATATAAAAATCTAATGGTTTCTGTCTTTGTGTGTGTGTGTGTGTGTGTTTTACTCAATCACTTAAAAACTACTGAATGGATTTGAATGAAATTTGGCTCACATATAGATGATGACCTGGAATGAGACATGGGCTGTAAATCATTTTGATTTAAGGATTGAAACAACCCCTAAAACAATAAATATTTATTAATATTTCATTAAGACTTGAGAGCTGGAACTTTTATTTCTTAAAATATATATATATATATAAAGTAAACCATATTTATATTTTTTGTGTATTGCTAAGGGGTGAAAATGTAAAAAACCAATAAAACAATACAAATTAATTATTATAATTCCCATTAAGCTCCCCTAATTAATTGTGGCTGATCTTTGGACCTTGTGCGAAGCCATGGGTACCTGCTAGTAATTAATAAAAGAACTTAATTATACATTAATTAATTATCAATGAAAGCATCCACAAGCATGATCATTTTGTATCTATATTTAAAGTGTAGTACTAACTTGTAGATATAATATACTAAATACATGTTTTAACACATACACACAAAAAACACATACTAAAAAAATATTACTCATACAGTTAGTCTTGCATTCAATTGTGAAAGTAAATTTACTCTTTTGAAATCACTGGGTTCAACTTAGTTTTAAAACAAAAACTTATAAATAAGTACCAATCTCTATGATAGTAATACAAGGTAAAAAATAAAACATACAGTTTGTTTAATGTTTCAAAATGTCATGAGATTAAATATTTAAACATTTAAAACATCTGTAAATTCGCTCAGTGCAAAGTACCACTAAAAACTGGAGCTAGATACAAGTTTTATTTCTGAAATGTTTAAATGTTAACTGTAATGTTTTGTATCCATTACACTGAGCGTTTGGAGAGCATTATTATATGCTTAAGGCTGTTTACTAAGGAGTCAACATTTCAGGAGTCTTACACAGTTTAACATCAGGGTGTGGGTGGAGCTACTCTCTGTTCAGGATTTGCATTATTGTACCATGATATTATATACAATGTGCTGGCACGCAAAAGCTTTTATTTTATCTCTCTTGTAATTATCATATGGAATTAGGGGGAACAGTAGCCGTAGGCATAAATGTAAACATCAAGTCTCTGTATTTAAATTAAATAACCTTTTATTGTACCGCCTAAGGAGAAAAGCTAAATTACAACTTAATTTGTGGTTTTAAATTCACCTTTAATACACATTTTTATTATGAATGTTAAATATAAAAGGAAAATTTGTATACCAGAAAATGTTTAAACTGGTTCGAAATTATGTATTTAAAAAAATTTGATGTACATAAACTCCAACTCTGTAGGTTAGCACCTAGATACTGGCGTACAGTTCATTTTTACTATATGCTACTCTCCCGTCGTCATTAGTCTATTTTATAAAAAGTATAAAACTTCGGTTCAAAATGTTTGAATTAAATCTATCCACGTTTAATACAACTTACATTGTTGTCAGTCGCACCTAGTATGTGTTTCGTTCCAAAACAAAGTAATAGTTTAACCACATAATAAATAGTTTCGAATTGTGCCATCGGTTATTAATTTTAGAAAAACGTCGGAAAGCGTACTGGGAAAAGATAAGATGGCACATATATTAAAGTCAACGTTATGTGACTAAATCTGCATAAAAAAAACTGCTTACCTTTAGTAGTACAACCTGGAATCTGAATTATTCATTACAGGTAAAGCACAAGAAAATTACGTTAATGGAATAATAAACAATCTGTTTATTAATCAGAAAATTATGTGCCCTTAAATAACAAAATTATACGCCCTTAGTAAATATAAGAGATACAAAGCTTTATTAAATTAACCCTCCCTTTTATGAATTTAAAACAAAAGAAAACCCACCCTTTATTGAAATTAAGTTATATTATGCAAATTACAAATAATCATAAATTTAAAAAAAAAATGCAAGACACAAGTCCTGTTGAGTGCACAATAGAATTTCTTAAAATAATTTACATAGATGTACATATTATACATGTATACTTTTAGGTTTAAAGAGTGTTGGCCAACTTAAATAGTAAACAAAATTAAAATAATACAAAAAAATAAGTTTAAGGTTTTTGAGACGTCTCTCATATAATTAAAAAAAATATATAAATTTTGAAAAGAATCCCTTTGGGATTAAAAGTCAAAAATGCTATAGCTTCTCCTCCCTAGTATAAATTTAAATATTTAAAATTAAAGAAACTACTACTAGCTAGTTACAGGAAACATAGTTTTAAACACCAAGTGTCGCCATTTAAGATATCACACAGATGAGTTTTGAGTTTATAAGCCTGTTTAAATAGTATTGTACACCACTGTTTTTACCTTTAAATTAGATAAACATGACAATTATCGGTTTGTTTTAAGCATAGTCACTTAGCACTTAGCTTATAGTTTGAAATGTTGAAAAGACTGAAGTAGGTAGTTACATGGTGAAAGGAATGTTCCCAAACTTTTCTTAAACCCTCAGGTTACACTTGGACCAGTTCATAAACTAAAAGTTCAAAGAAAGAAAAGACAATCATTAGTTTTGCCAGAATGAGTTTATTAAACATAGCAGAGAGTTTTGGCTATGATGCAGCTAGGCTGTTAAACTTTTAAGTTCTTTAGTAGTTCTGACTTGATTAAAACACAGGCCTTTATATTACTACAAATAATGTAATTACTTTTTACATATGATCAACTGCAATTTCTTTTAATTTATGTAAATGTTGAGTATTTCAAATTTTAATTTTCAACAGAGAAACACAGAAAGTCCTGCACTCAAAATGGCTCTGTAAGATATACTTTGTAACAGGCAATTGTATAAAGACACTTTAACTCCTTCTTACATAATGTTACCATATAAGGCTTTAAACATGTTACATATGTTCTGATAGGCTTTAAAACAATTAATTTATAGTAAAACAATTACAGGATAAAGATATAAAACATGAAATATAGGTTATTACTTATACAAGTTATAAATATTGAAAAATTCAGATTATGGCTTTTTAGCAGGTATTAAATTGAGTTTTGGAGTGACAAAATTATTATCTAATAAACTCAATACAAACTTTAACATATTTTACATTTGAGCAACTGAATTAGCCTTAGAACAATATTTGAATTTACATTTAAACAACAGTAGGTGTTTCTGTAAAACTTGTAAAGGAAAGTAAAAATCCACCTTGAATAATTTAGTTTTACTATCTGTAAAGTTAGGCAAGTGAGGTTAATTGTTTTTACCTGGTAATTGAGAAGTCAAAGCATGGCTAGTAGGTGTTTAGTTTGTAGATGAACTTTTTAAAAAAAAACTTAAACAGAAATAGGACGACATGAATGTTTGAGATGTTGAAGGTTTACTGCACAGAACGGAAGTCCTTTCTTTAGCAAGAAAATGTGCCACGAGGCAGTTTTCCAGAACGTTCTTTGAAAGAATATGATAGAGATCAGCTGTTCGCCAAATCAGCTGTTTTGTCATATGATGCTGGTTTTACAGTTTAGGAATTTGCAGGTACTGTGAGGTGCTGCCACCTGGTGGCGTTAAGAAGAACTACGTGGCTAAAAGCAGAAACGTTGTTTCAGCTCCTAAAAGCAGAAACGTTGTTTCAGAATTACCATTAATTATTAACAAATACAGTCTTTACACATACTAAACATATGATGGAATGAAATTTATACAACACAGATTTAACCTTAAAGCTAACTTAAATCTGATATTACTTTTACCATTTGCATCTTAACCTACTTCCTTCACAAGAAATATCTGTTCAGAATAGTTAGGTTGGTTTTCAATTGTAGTAGGCTATATAAAAATGTTTTTAGAAATAACTTAATTAGTTTACAAAAAATGTTTGAATGCTTTGACCTGTGTTTAGATAACTGTTGAAAATGGATATGTTCTGACTATATTCACTAATTAAAAATTGCTTTGCATTGTTTTATTTATTACAACAATTGTTTATGGAAAAAAATTATTTCTCCGCGTAACACAAAGTTTCGGTTTATTACGCATTGTCCCTCCCCGCCCCCAACCTATATTCAGATAAACTCCTCTAAGTACAACGTTTACATTTAATTAGTAACAAGCTCCCTCACACACACACACACTCTACAACTTCACGCCCCCCCCCCCCTTGCCACGAACACACAGATGCATATATTTGATAATGCAGAGTTTAATGAAGAAACATATTATTTCGAACTGTTATATTACATGTCTGTTCCATTCTACCTGTAAAACATAACATTTGTATTTAAAATTTATCTGGCGTAACAGCTTTTTATAAAAAATCAAATGTACAAATTTAAAAAAGTATGGTTAAATTACTGACCTAACTTGGCTTTCTGATAATCGGTTAAAAATACAATTGTACAAATATGAAACGGCGTACATGGAATGGACAATAATGAACATAATCAAATAAGCAGTATCAAAATTTGCATTAATTTTAATTCTACTCTTAAGGTTTTATTATGGAGGATATCAAAAACTATTGAGATGATTTATAACAGGTAGTAACAAGTTCATGTGGATAAATGTGTAATGGACTCGGAAAAACTAAATAAATAAATCATTCTAGAAGTTGGATATAATTTCTGAACTAGCGCACACATTTTTGTGGGGTCAGAAAAAAAGTTATGATTGAAATTAGTGCCTAAAAGTGACACGTACTGAAATACTAAGAAATCCTCACAAAATGTAGTGTAAGGTCAGCGAAACTGGAAAACGTTTGTATACTTGACCCAGCACAAAGTAGATAAAGGAAAATCTTCTTTCCAAACTTTTGAAAAAGTAAATCCTCTTTTCCGACCTAACGAATGGACTGAATTCAGTAATGCAGTGTTACAGTTTAAGGAAATTAGAACATGATAGAATACATGACAAAGTGTATGTTTATTTTGAAGTTGTATGCCCAAATGTTCAAACTACTACAAACATTTAAACACAAACTAAATCGTTTTAACAACGTGAATGAAACGAAATAAAATTCTGTTAAAATTCCTTTTCACTTCAGTGACTCTGTTCGGATTCCGCGAGTTAAAACGCAATTTAAACTAAATATTTAATGTATGCTATGTGCATGGCAGCAAAACAACGCGAAAATAAGTTACTTGATCAGTTAAATTAAGATTTTAGACCCATTTAGAGAGTTCTAGAATTATGCTGATAACAGATCAAATTAATCAGGAATTTTATTATTTGTCCCAATCCCTTTCAATAAAATGTCGTTAATATAGCTTTGTATTTACTTTCAGAAATACTAATTATTATCTTCCAGTTTTTGAATTATTATGTGGTTTTCTTTATTAATTGCTTCTTATGTGGTTTAATTTGCTTTTGATTAATTTTTTTTCTATTTAAAATTTTTTTTAATATAGATAAAGTTTTTAGAATCTTTTAAATGTGTTTTGATGTGCACCAATAAACATTTTTATCTTAAACGAAAAGTGTGTATTGCCTAAATTTTAATGTAATGTAAAACAAACAAAGTGGGTCGTCTTTTGTAGCGTATTACACTATGTTCTTCCAATAATAATTTTATTATTTGACTATTGTACCCAGCAATGCTTTGCTATTGCTTGATTTAATTTAAAGGTTAGTTATTCCATTTCATTACATTAACTAAATTAAGTAATCGAATTGCAAAATGGTTTTTGTGCCACTTATTACTACACAAATTTATATTTGTAAACCTTTACAGATAATACAGAAACCTTTTGTTTGCTTTTACCTAATCTGAAAAAAACTGATAGTTGTGAAGAATTGTAAGAAACGTGATTCTAAATTAGCCAATTTTTTTGCAAATAAACGTGTTTTGGTTCATTGTAGGCCTAACCTAAAATTATGTTCAGTTTTTGATCCAAATCAGCTGTTTTATATGTAATATGTAACCACCAATGTTTGAATTGAAAGTATAGTAAGCATTTTTAGTTGATTTTTGTTTTTGTTTGCTTTAGGTCAGTCAATCTAACCTAAAAAAAACTGTTGGTTTTAAAGAATAATACACTGATTATAAATGCTAAGTATAGTTGCTATGGTAATGAATGTAAATAAACATGACATGTTGTTAAGCTTTTTTTCTTGTGCAGGAATTAATAATTATGTCAAAATTTTAAATATTTTAAAAAGCTTAAGCCTACTTCTAATATTAATTAATTAATTATGTGTTGGCATACTTATATACCAAGAATTTGACAGTAATATTGTTCATATACCAAAAATGTCTTTGTTGTGAAATATATGTTCAAATATTACTTAATAAATATGTTAAACATACTTAATGAAAGCCTTGAGAAACTGAAAGCATTTGTAATAATGTAATTCCGTACTTAGAGATCCAGATTATTATTATCAATAATATTAGTTAATGATATGCATCTAATGGATAATCCATAAGTTGATCATATGGAAAAGAGGAATTTTACTGGTTTAAAACAAAATTTAAAAATAAAGACATTAACAATTTGTACGATTTCATTTAGCTATAAAACAATAAATACCTTTACTGTATTAAACTTACTATGTATTTTAATGAATTAACAATACTAACTAATTTGCATGGCTAAATCTCGTTTGCTCTGTTTGTTTTTCCCTTGAAATGCAGGTCTACCTTTGGTCAACAGCATAAATCGTATTTTCTTGATTTCCGCTGTAAAGGGTGAGATACGGGAAATTACTTATTGAATGGATGTCTACAGCATTTAAGTAACCTCTATACCAAATTTTCAATTTATAGCTAAAGTGAGTACATAGATGAAGTAATGACTTTTCCAAATATTATTCCCTTCTCAGATAGTACTTCAAGCGTATAAGTTAGTAACCGCCATTCCAAATTTCACTTTATTCGTTTCAGTAGTCCATGAGATATCGTGATGAGAGTCAGAGTGGAGTTTTCGTTTTGTAGGTCGTCAGGCAAAATGTTCAATATTTGAAAGATAAATAGTTAAACCCTACATAATTATTAAAGCCTTATCAAAATTCTAAAAATGAATGTCACGTTTAAAAAGTAATGCCTAGATTTTAATATTAAATTATTATTTATAAGTTATGTGACTATTTAAATTTTTCACAAAAACTACATTATCTAGCGTTGAATTAGGCTGGTATCTAACGTTTCAAATGGCTGTCTTTCATTTAAACCCAACCAAGATAAAAAGTAGACTACTTATTTTATTTTTGTATTGTTTTTTTTTTTATGCATTATGCCTAAAGTTTTAATAAATCATGATGAAATGTACCTAATTCAATGGAAATAATATTTATATAATTTCTACTAACAACGTTCTAAATGTTGTTCAGAATTTCAAAGCTGGTATTTAATTCTACAGGATTAAGTTGTTATTCTATTTTATAACTGGCAGCACGTAGAGACAATGCAATGCAATCAGACAAATAAGAAAAAGAGTTGCTTTCAATTAAAAGAAATATGTAGGCTGTAATATTGATTTAAACGTTAATATCCTTAAATATCACAAGTAATTTTCATGTATAATTTATAAATTTAAATAGTAAATATATTACAACTACAATTGAGTGAAATGTCTCCTATTCAAGTACTGTTCAAACAACTTCAACCGTTGCACTTTTTGTTTGATTTGTGCACGGCAAATACATCTCAAATTATATTTGCACAATATACTTCCTGATGTCTAAATAATATAATAAACTTTTAAGTATTGTACTACCAAAGTTTTATTTAATTTTATAAAACTATTGCCCATCTTATATGTTGTAACTTATACATTTTACAAAGATTTCCCA
Organism: Philaenus spumarius; assembly: GCA_018207615.1. NCBI lineage: Eukaryota > Metazoa > Arthropoda > Insecta > Hemiptera > Aphrophoridae > Philaenus > Philaenus spumarius. The sequence goes on from JAGFPH010006299.1 coordinate 68,859, forward strand.
AAACGCATCTATTTGACCAAGGTTTATTCGACAGGAAAGTTTTATAACATAAACTTTCTCGTATAAAATTTCCAAAGTAAACATTTTAACTAACAAAACAATATACATTGAAATTATGCAATATATCTATTTACATGGATGGAAAATTAAAAAGATGTTTTAGTTCCTAATTTATGTATAAGTCTGTTCAACACAATTTGTTTTATGCAGTTTCACTTTTCTGCAGTTAAAAATAAATTGACCATTAGAACATTTATTGAAGTGTAATTTCGTTGTTCACTCTACATGGAATTAATTCACCTAAAGTTTATTATTCGGTCGTTTTTAATATGTAAATAAATACTATTAATTTACTTAAAGTAAAATAATTCATTTACTAAAACAATTTTAATAATAATTTAACCTCTCAGCTGAACCGCTGACGTGAGTTGAGCAAATTTCGAAAATTAAGTTTATAGGCCTATATTATGTTTTAGGGTTTCAACCAAAAATTTGGGAAAAGCTACTTACGACGGTATATCTGTGTACGAAATATATTAGTAGAATTTATTTGCGTCTAAGCCTCCAGCTTCAACTCACGCGCTCCTTCGTTACACTCGCAATGGAAAAACTCGCTTTTCGAGTTTGCACCTCGATCTTGTGGCCTCGGGTTATGAGCTTCGCTTCGCTCGCAGCATAAAAACTCGTTCGTCGGCCTCGAATGAGAAGATGCCCCAAGATAAAATCCACCACTTGGCTTTGAACCTGGTACTTTTATGGTATTTTACGTTTTCGCCGATTTTGGGGGAAACAAGCGAGCTGTAAGGTCGCGTAAAAAAACAAAATGTGCAGAATGACATCCTACATTTATATTTTTAGAAAAAAAAAAACTCTAAACAAAATTCATTCTCGTAGGAAAAATCTTAAAAAATTGTTACTTCCGGTCAAAAACCGTGCTTCCGGTTGTTGGACTTTTTGGCTAACGAACTCGTCTGAGCGACGTAGACGACCAAAATGTGTACCAAATTTGGACCAATTCGGATTTAAAATGCGGCCGCTAGAGTGCGTAGACATATATACATGATTATATATATAATATATGATGTTTAATGACACCCACAAACGTGTTCTGAGGACCATGATCGGTACTCATTTGCTACTCCCGACTTAGGTCTAACCATAAGGGTCACTGCAATAGCTCATTTTTCCTATGGAAATTCGTTAATAAGTCATTATACAAATTTTAATTAAAATAATATAGCATTAATTTTATTCAATATTAAAATATCTATAAATACATGGAGATTGTTCAACATTTTAATTTATAGTAAAATTATTGAAATTGTTAATATTAGATAATGGTAATAGATGTTAATTATTTATTTAATACCATTTAACTATACTTTGAGGTTAGAAAATATATTATAATAAGTACTTACGTGTTAATGTTTTTATTAATAGAAAATACAACAGTTATTAATCATGTAGTTGTATATAACTCCCAATCAGCCCGAAACATAAACAAATGACAAGTTGTATCTACTCTCAAATTTGACAATAACATAAGTCATCGATACATTTCTTCTTCTTTATTTTAACTTGGGTTATGTATTATTTTTTGACATTTGACATGTGTATAAAAAATGTATGGCAGCTAAGCATTTATGTTTATCAGTTAGTTTAGGTATAAACAATCCTGGATGTTACAACAATATATTCATCTAGGTTTTTGTTTTGAGTTTATGAAAAACATAATTATAATATATTCTTTGTTTTTGTAAATAATATTTAGTCATAATGTTCGTTCATAAACAATATACTCAAATGTACTTAAATAGAATGAGTTTAAAAAGTGTTTTTATTGCTGTTTTCTTTATATTTAGTTTTTAACAGTTTACTGTACAAATTACAATAATTACATATTTAAATGTAATACATTTACGTTCACTCTTAAAATATTCTAGCAAACATTGTATTGCAAAAGTTCTTAATTTATTATACTTCTCTGAATAAAACCTATCAAAGATCGTAATATTATGCAGTTCTTAATAAAGATTATTCCGTGATATTTGTTAAGGTTAAAACAAAATATCATGACATAAAATAAATAAACGGTACCAGGAACTGGCACACACTTTCTCACAAACATATTTAAATTATTAAACAGATTCACTGTGACTTCATAATTGTAGGTGGGGTAGGAGAGGTGATTTATTAAAGTAGGAGATTAACTAATAAATATTATTATTATCATCTAGAGAGAAAACTATTCAATCGATTACGAACAAATTTGCAACAAATGTCATTAGGGCTGTATAGATGCACGAAAAAAGGTTTTGAAAATTTTGAAAACAACCCCCAAAAATTATGGCCAAAAAAACCCCAAAAATCAGTTGTTATTATTACTAGCTAAACGAGAATTTGTAAAAAGATGAGGTTTTTGGCATTTTGTAGGGTATATTAAAGGCTAAAAATAAGCCAAATTTTATCAAATTCGTTGAAGCCGTTTTTTTATAAAAAATAATAACTCATTTTTTTCGAGTTTTTTTACCAAAAAAGGGGTTGTTTTAAAAAAAAATTAAAACCGTTTTTCCTGCATCTATACTTGACATGTCTGGTGCAAATTTGTTTGAAATCGATCGAATGGTTTTCGCTTTAGCTTTGTATACATACAGACAGACAGACATTTTGTAAAAACCATTTTTTTGGTCTCAGGGGGTCACAAAACGGACATTTCCACAAAAATCTCGATTTTTTTTGCGATCACTATACTTTCTCTATACTATAGTATAGTGAGAAAGTAAAATGAAAGTCTTTAATGTGTATAATATATTTAAGAATACAAGATAGTATTACAATAAAGTGTATTTCAAAAAGTATAATGTAAAGGCATTTATCTAAGTGTCAACTATGTAAATTATGAATACTTACGAATTTAGTGCAATTTTATTACATTCAAACATTTTGATGTTTTTCTTTGAACTGAAGTCTCAAAGTAAAAGCAGTACATATAAGAAAGGCTCTAGTATCAGAGCGTAAATGATAAATGAGAAATGTTGACAACGACAAGGGAACGCTACTTTATACCTTTAACATTTCCTTCATATTTTTTGCCTCATGTCATTGTTGCAAAGGGACATCATAATAATTCACAGGACGTATTTCAAAACAGTTTATTTTGGTAAATTGTTTGGCACCTGTATGCTATTAAAAATGAGCTATTATATCTTTATTATAGATTTTAATGCTTGTGTGAACAAATAAATACAATCAACGAAAACTGGAGAGTTACTGATTAGTATAGCATTGTACTAAATAGTACACCATTGATTTATAAATTAAGATTCTACGTTTTCTCGGCTATAATAAACATGCAGGCTTAAGCTAACAGTAGGCCCAAATTTGGTTTGTAAAGAGAGCATTCATTTTGAAAAGTTAGTTTACAAAATTTGTACTTAGGCTTAAGTTTCCCTCAGCATTAAGCTTTATAAGGGAACCTACCCTTGGTTCATACTTTGAATTATTACACTGTATATATATATATATATATATATATATATAGGCCTAAATATAAACATTCTTTTATTTCCACTACTGTAGTTTCCTTGAATACGACTTGTTCTGTATCGGATGGCAGGGCTGGGGTATCGACATCGTAGTGTTTCGTCCTGCTGTCGCTGTGGTTGACACTTTGCTCCAATGCCTCCAATGGGTTCCTTTTTAGTGCAAATTTCTTGAGTCCTTTACTGATCCTGTTACTGGGTGTAGTCCCTCTTGTTGTCCCCGGGTTCTCGTAGCTCGTTGCATTCAGGTACAATGATTCGAATTCGGCAGGCTGCCTTGCACAGGGAGGTGTTTCCAGTTCTCAATCATAGCTCAGACTCTCCTAACTAAAACATAAAATATATATTTATATCATTCTTAGTGGTGGGGGGAATAAACTCTTCTTCCCTCCACTAGCAAAACATGATCTAATGTGACACATATACTGCAAGCTCACCACGCCCATGCAGAACACGCTCGAGCGATGGGGTACGGCTGGCTCAACACGCCTTTGAGGTAGGTCGGACCTCTGTGGGCCAACTCCCTATTCGGTGTTCGATGCTGCCTTATATAGGCCAGTTGGAGAGTGGGGATTGGTACAGTTTGCTTATTATTTGGGTTTGTTTGAATAAGATAAGCAATTTAGAACAACTGTTTACCTTAGACGTAGCTGCTCTTGTTGGGTCCATTAGTAACTAAAATCTTACTGCTTACCTATATTTTTGTTGTACTTTAAATTATTTGATTACAAGTCTTTTAAAGAATAGTTGCATAAATAATGTAAGTATATTGGTGAGCAAGTTTTTGTACTACCCTTGATACACCACAAATAACCTTACTTTGATTTATTTTAATTCTTTGGCCCCAAAATTGTTTCTAAATTTTCGAATTTAATATCTATATTATATTACCCAAACTGGGCCAAATGCATTCAGAGAAAACAATATTGTGACTTAATAATTCAAAGTCCTCGGTTTGAATCTTTGCGAAGACAATAGATATTCGTCTATTTGGGAAAAAGTTGTATTCAGGCGATATAAACCCATCGCGTCGGTGCAGTAAAAATTAAATCTACAAAGGATTATATCTGACTCAACTTGTTTTGTTTCTTTATTTCCCTCTTTTGAAGAATAATTTTCTTTTTATATCTGTAAATTAAAATGTCAATCAATAAAAACTGTTTTGTATTTCGTAAATTAAGGCTGAATTTTAACTTGTATACTACAAATTATTTTATATATAACCATATTACATAAAATTAGCTGCACTTGAAAATTCAAAATGAGAACTATAACTTGTAAAATAGTAATCTAATGAAATAACTCGAGTTAATGGGGTGGGGAATTGAGGAAGTATGTTGGGAACTTTTTGATGGAATTTATGCATGAAGTACTATAAATTATTTAACCAGAAAGAGGATGAGTAAGGGTAGTGTAAACCGATTACTCTTCTAATTAAAGAAGCAAACGCTAAACTAACTTTAACATTTTAACTACCAGGTTACACAACGTATTTGGATATTGTTGCTTGAAGCTCACTGATCGATCTCAAAAATGAAGTCGACCTATTGAACTATCATGTATTTTTTTTGTTTTAATACAAATGATTTTTTTATTTAAAGCTCTTAGTTCAAATAATAGTTTCGAATCACACATGTAATATTCTCATAAATTGCTGTTATTTTATTTTGTTGATGAAGGATTTTTTTAAGAACTATTCTACTAAACTAATATAAACGCCTAATATTTAATAAAATGAATACATTTATAATTTAGTCATATTCTTATTGATTTGTACAACATATGTAGGCTATCTATTACCATATATTTAGCACAAAGAAGGATTAGGCCTATATATATCATTTTAATAGAATAAATACTATCTTATAAAGATTAAATATGTTGTTGTTTTTCAGCCCATCTATCCATGAAAAACCGAACATGCGAATAACAGTGGCATGCGATGCGTTCCCACTAAATATAAAATCTTTATTCTTAAATTTTTTCCACGTTTGTCTTCTTCTCTCCAACCTCCATCATAAGGTAATTAAAAAAAGGGAATTATGTAAGAAAAATTTAGTAATATTATAAAAATTTGAAATAAACATTCCCAGAGAGAAATTACATTAAGTAATTATTAATCTCACCATGCTGCCGCTCGGACCAAAGTTTCACAACTACAATTAAACATCCATCGTCCTTTTCACTTGACAAAGAGGTCTGCCAGCAGGCAAGTGTGTTCTATCACACTTCCTTCTTCATTACTTCTCAAGTTTTCTTCTGTATATTCCATGACGCTCTCCAGTTGCAATTGTTATATAGAATAGACAACATCACAGGGGAACAAGTGGCGAGGAGCCCAACAGCAATAAATAAACTTTATCTGAATACCCAACCAAAAGCGTCTCTTCAGGCATATCAGCTCGCAGAAGAAATAGCAGTTCGGATTCTGGAAATAGCAGCGTTTCCAACCGAGTATCATAAAAGCTTCTTCTTGTCCTGGTACTGTTCAATTTGCAGCAGAAAATATTTTCCTTTTTCAAGCACCATTTGATCCAATAGAGAATCATCAATTTTTGTCGGACGAAAATTATAACCAGTAGTTCTTTGAACAGTAGACCTCGCTCGTTGAAATAACAAATGTGGTTTTGAGCTTAGGTTAAAAATAGTGTGCCAGTAAGGAAGTAAGCACAAGGATTAGCCAGTGAAACATTATTTTGCAATTCCCGCGAGTCCGGGATTTCTAGTTCTCGTTTTTTTTTTCTTGAGCTTTAACTGCTAAAGATTTTCTTTTAGAGGCATTGTGTTTTATTTAGGTTAATAATGCGTAATATAGCTAAAAATATCGCGTTATAGAGGGACAACGTAGAATTAAATATTTACATACTTAATAACTAAAACTTAACAATGTATTTACAGTTCCATAACTTCCACATCATATATCATATTCCAATATCAGAAATAATGAAAACAAACGATGTTAAAACGTCGTGATAGTGATCTCAACTCATGTACCAACACTTCCCACGGTGTCCAACGATCATTTTTTGTATGTCCTTTATCGCCGAGAGGTTTCATTTGTTTCATCTCATTTTGTAATTCAAGTAAAGCTAAGTCAAATCTTTTATGAAATTTACAATGATAATTTACAAGTATACAGTTTAATTCTGTGATTTATTCTCTACACTTTCTTATCATCTACACTTTCTTATTATTATATGTCATTTTTGGGCAAAGGATATATTCCAAAATTACTATTCAAAACAGGCCTAGTTTTGTTAGCAGTCTTTTAGTAGGAACATAAAAACTGGTGTTTTCAAAATAAGAAATTTGATATTGATAAATATTTTTATACAATTATATTTAGAACTAAATTACGAAACTTTTTTACATTCATGAAAAAAATTGCAATAATTTTTACTACTTTTTATGTAGGCCTAAAGTTGAACTTTTTCCTTTCGTTAATAAACATGCTTGTTTCTTGAACTAATAACTTTGTTAATTTTACTTCAATCATTTTTTACTGGCATATATGAATTCTTTGAACCTTTATCTACAAAAAAGCTACGGAACACTTTTGAATTGGTTTAGAATAAACGTATAAAACATGGTTGAAATACAAAAACTTGGACGATTTTTAACAAATTTTAGGTTTACGGCCATTTTGTGAGCTTACCGTTAGAGATAAGGAAAAAATCAAGAATACAATTTTGTTGAAAATTCAATTGCTATCCGTAAAATCATAGTAGTTTTTTAATTCGACTTACGGTTAAGCCACAAACTGACTTTGGAAAAAGCTTACACTGAGAGAAACGGTCCGGCCGCCATTTTTATTTTATTTAAGGGATTAAAATAAAAAATGGAAAAAACCGTATATGTACATGGCTCGACCTAAGAATAAGGAACATTTATGCAAAGAATCATCAAAATCGGTCAAGGCGTTTGGCCGTAATCGTGAGACAGACAGACACACAGACGAAATGCCGAACGGTCGAGTTAGAACGGAGACCTCGCTTCGCTCGGTCAATTAATAATAGATCAACAAATAATAATATTCTATATCTAATTACAGTATAACATACGAGTATATGTTTTGCTTATTATCTTACTATCTTATACAGTTACAAACGTTTGAGTTTCAATTAAAAAAAAGTAAATTTAAACATTAATAGTTTAGTATTTCTTTCTTGTAGCAAAAACATAATGTATGGCTCCGTTTGTCTTTATTTGTGGTTAAAAAAGTGAATGTACCAAACCCAAACATTTGCAATAACTATCTTCTTTATAATAGGAAAATTTTTATGAAGCATTATTTGATTTGCATTAGATAAACCGTAACCAAAAGACGTATTGTGTTGAAAACCCCTCAAAGTTTGATTTAAACTGTTTACAGACGAATTAGCCCTTCTCCATAATCCAGAGAAGACAAACAAAACCACCTTAGAATGCTGATTTACTAAAATGCGGATTTGTAATGCTGCATTGGTTAGTCTGTAAGATGTATTTTAATGTATACAATTGAAATAAAAAAGCATACAAAATATATATATTTAAATACTGATCAATTTTGACATTTTTCGTGAATGTTTTGAACATTTTTTTAAATAGAAAAATTTCCGGAAAACCCCGTATATAAACAGTTTTAAGTAGCAATGTAGGTGTAGAAAAATATCAAATTAAGGAACTTTAAAAACTAAACGATTTTTGGTATTTAATAAATTTCAAAATTGTGACAAAAAACTAATGTTTACCAGAACCTCATATACGCGTAGATGAATTCTTAATTAAAGTGTGAATATTAAATAATATGTTAAAAAGTGCAGCTGAGCACTATTTATCTAGAAACCGATCCATCAAAAACAAATGCTAGATCGATTTTAGTCAACATAAATACTTTGGAGAAATAAGAGCAATGATGATAATTAGTGAACAGAATTAGAAGACCTAGAAAATGTAAATAGAGTGTTTATATTGTTCATTATTGTAGTTAGGCTGCGATCAGAAAGCTATTGCTATTATAGACCCTTACGCTACCTTTGAAATCCTGGGAAAGGCAAACAACTAAATGTCTCGTAAATAAATAAATACTTTAGCATATTATTTAGGGAAATTTTGCAGTTATAGTGCCACTTCCGGAAAACATCTACTTTATCGTTGTTTCATCGTCCTTAGAATCCAAAACCGCAATCTACTCTAAAGTTTGTATTTAGGCCTATGCTATTACTTTTTGTGGCCACGATATCTGCCGTAATTGTACACAAAATATTACCAGACTGATACATGAAATATACCGTATTCAGATGTCTCAAAAGTCTGTAAACGGTGTTATATTCTTGTAACCATTGCATATTACGCAACAAAACTTAGTAAATCGTTTCTTTAAACAAAAACTAATTTTTGAAGCAATTATAATGTTTTTATCATCTTTATAAAAAGACGGCCCTCAGGGAACCGGAGAAAAATCTTAAATAGGAGCATGGGTCGAGTTGTACATCAAATTAAATGTCTATCTTAATAGGAGAACACAATGCCGCAAATCAGCCATCAAAAGGTTCACCCTACACAAAATGGCGGCAGTTTAAAGTTACAATATTGGGCATTTTGAAAATGGCTTAACTGGAAGTTAAACAACTCCTTTAGTAGGCACTGAATCAAATCCGTTCAAAGTTATTGTAAACCTTCTAAAACCTTGTCCAAAACTTTTGTAGGCTACGAACCAATTTTAATACGACCAGCTCTTACTGCACGGTATAACCTGATCAGAAGATGCTGGGTTCGAATCTAGGCTAGGGAGACCAGATATCTAATTATATTTGTGGTTTGAGGGTAGGAGGGCGGAAGTAAATCAAACGGTGGTTAGCTCGCTTCCAAGTTGACGGGATATGACTAGATATCGGGTCTCCGGCTGGGGCTGTTTTGCATAACTTTACTAAACTATTTATGTATATATATATATTTACTAAAAAAAAAACAGGAAAAAATACAAACAATTGATTTCTTGATTTAAGTATATAAATATATATATAGTTAGACTAATTCAAGGCATATTTCACAGTGCTACCAAAGTTTGAAAAAATGATTCATATATGAATCACATGAATGAAGGGTCAACTAGTGTTATAACTATATTAGTATGAAGTTCACCACTGCATCAACTAGAATCTTAGTTGTACCATTGTATTTGGATAACCTAATAGAACTCCGATCCAATGCAATTTTTGTTATACTGGAAATTCGGCTTTTTTGGCGCTATCTATTGGGGAAACGAAGGAAGCTGGTTGGAAACACCAATGCTTACAATGCTTTCTCCCTAGCGCTACCTCGCGGCGCGATCATGTACTACTTTCGCGAACACCTTTTTTCCGGCACACAACCCCCGTATGGATGCAAGATCTATTTATTATTCATGATCTATGGTTGTACTGAAACACACAGAGCAATTACTCTTATGATTACAGTAACTAATATGAGTGTAATATTTTGTAGATGTATTGCCAAATTTTATTATTTTTGTGACAATAAGAACTAACTTACCAGTAAAGGAACACTACAATATTAAACACTCTACCTAATGTTATAACTACTTTAGTTTATATTCACTACTACATTAACTAGCCTTGCGACATAGTTAGTAGTGCCTTAATGTCATAGAAACATTAGGCTTACTGTTGAACTTACATTTGCTACTAAGTTAATAACATAGCTATAACATCAAGAGATCAACAGTAGCTTACTTTAACAGTAAAGCTAACTATCCCCTGCTGACCCGTAAAGAAATATTTCTTTTACCGCAACATTAATTGTGTTGCTGCAAGGATAGAGTTTTTTCAGTGATAATTGTTGAATGTCCAACGACATTTACTGGAAAGCATATATTTTGTATAGGAAGTAGAGATAAATATAGTTATTGATTAGAGCAAGAGATTAAAAGAAAAGAAATTAAATCGAATGTATGAAAAATATTGTTCATTGGACTTTGTGATGTGTTTAGGTATTTGTGTATGCATGTTTTAAAGTTGTTGTATGATGAGAAATATAGTCTTTTAAATACAAATTGCAACTGATTAACTTAATGTTAAGCAATCAAAGTGGCTGATTTCATCTTAATAAAGTATCCTACAATAATGTTATTTCCTAAATATTCTAAACATGTCTTCTATTTACATTTAAATTAAATCGATATCGAAATGATTTGCGTGAATTAAATTTCTTCAAAAGAACATATTTCAAGCATCCATTAACTAACTAATTATTTTAGTTTCAATCTTTCAAGTCAGTAAATTTTCCTAAATGATTTGTTTTCAGTGTTTAGAAACTAATTAAAATTTAATATGTAAACGAAATTTCAAGTAATTTATCTTCTCCCTTTGATGTCATTATAATATATTAGTCACCTAGCTATAACCTTTGCAAATTAATAGACATTACACCTTTTACTATATTAACCTCATAACTCTTGTCTCGGTAAATATTGCGGAATATAACATATATTCAATAGTGTACAAGTTGTTCAATGTAACACAAGAATGGTTTATTACAATCAACAAGAGTACTTGTGATGACGGAATACTGTATTATTCTCCCCACATAAATCTGTTTTAAAGTACATAAATCTAAGACAGTTAGTAAGGTAAGATGATGTGTTTTTTGCGTTTTTTTAAGTTTATTATCAAAAAACAAATTTTGTTTCATTTTTATTTTATATATTATATTATATTATTAAACAAGCAATAATTCTTGTATATTTGTTTATAAATTTTATCTTATTAAACGAGCAATTCTTGTATATTTGTTTATACATTTCTAAATTTATTTCGGGGATCCTGCTAACGGCTCTAACGATTTGGATGAAAATTTGCACATAGGGGTTTTTTGACGTCAGGAGTCGAATGCGCTAGGTCTTATGTCTACAAAAACGCGCACAAACTCGGAAAAATGCGCATAAAAAATGTGATACAGGAGGTGCTGCCCTCTATCGTAAAATAAAGTAACTATAAAATTAACTAAATACACTGATATTATACTACCTTTGAAGTCACACACTGGATTCCACGTTCACCGTGCAGTACAGATCGTCCATAAGCCATGTTATCCTTACGACAGTCTCAGCGATAATAGCCAACTAAAAAACATCAACTCCTTTGCTACGCTCGGTCAGTTGACGCAACCCGCATGACAATAAACGTGATGTTTGCTGTAATGGTAGTAGCATGTCTATTCTCCCGTAAGACCTGTACTGCACGGTGAACGTGGAATCGAGTGTAAGTATAGGTGAATAGATACACTATAGATGATGTTTTACAAACCGATGTTAATCTGTTAATTTTAGCTCCAGATGTGTATATACTATTTAACAAACATAAATCAATAACAATGAATCAGGTGATATAATTTTCAACTTATTTCTTTATTCAAACACCAAACGTAACTAAAACATTATTTTTGAGCTGTTATTAACCGTTCTGAAAACCTTTCATTTCTATAAAGGTAATATAAATTATCTAATGATTATAATTATTATTATATAATTATTATCATTCTTTTCATTTCTATAAAGGTAATATAAATTATCTAATGATTATAATTGTTATTTGTTATTTCCAAATACATAAAAGTCGGATAGGTTACATAACCAACATGTACCTATAGAGGTTTTTGGACGTCAGGATTCGAATGCGCTAGGTTTTATATCTGGAAAAAAATTAATAAAATGTTAGAACTAACTACACTCATGTTTTTTTTATTTAAGTAAACAGTTCATATATACGTATGATCGAAAAATATTCATATTTATTCAGAATGCGATTTGTGTCTACATACATTTTGCTAAAAAAAACAATTAAAAAAATACCGAGCGATGCTCGGTCGCCCAGGTACTTAAATAAATAATAAGAAGTATATTGGTTTATCACCAGCCCTTCCAGTACAAGTACTGCTGATATAATGCTGATTTTTACAATATGTAAAACCTCATTTCTTTCTGGTTCAAATACCTTTTAGTATGAAGACAAAAACCGATTTCGTAATAAAATAATTATCCCGTAGGGTATACAAAATTTTGTTGATTTATTTTTTTAAATAATAA